>JANAVB010015599.1:6217506-6346348 GCA_029216955.1 Iris pallida
CTGTCACGATATATCACAGATTAGTACTATATGGATCTCTTCATGCGATATTATCCCCTCAGATACATCGGGTATATTGTGCTCATGTACTTTATCATGTGCATCGTCTACTCATTGTCTTCGTACTTATTCATGTATACTCATGTGACATTCATGTACACTCATGATCATGTGAGCCTTCATGTATATTCCAGTGTACATGTGTACTAGCTATCCATGTGACGCACTACTTTCATGTGCAATAACATAACCTGGACAGATCCTTGTATACTGATTGGGGTAGGGGAAGTATTTATTTGGTTATGTGATCTACACCCTTTTCATGTGCAAATCCAAACTAGATTTAAGTCATGTATAACCCAAGCCAGTTTACATAACCAGATTGTACTCTACATCATGTAGTTAGTTCAGTTCTCTATTATATCCTGCATATTAATTTCCATATATCATGTTCTCTCTTTTACAGTCTCATTCTTTATCAGTAGTTCATGTATATTATTCTATAGCTTGTTTCATATTTCCTTTCATGTTATGAACTGTGTGAGAGATATGTATTCGTTCTTATCCTGACTGGACCTGTTGAAATATTACAGATGATGAGGATTGCTGCGACACTTACTATGGAGCAGGCCTAGTTGACACAGGTGACCTGGACCCTCAGCAGGATCCACTAGTCGCTGAGGACTTGCCTTGATTAGATTAGAATTACATTATCTTCTAGTATGAGACTTTGTGGTTGTATTGAGACTTGTTATGGTGTGGTTTTACACCGGGATTTGTATTTATATTATAACTCTCTACTGTGATTACCTTTCTTCTACTCTATCTTAGCTTTTGTGATTGAGTAGTACCATTTATATATTATTCTCCATTCGGAGTATTCCTAGACTGTGTTAGATGTTGGATCCAAGACAGCGTTCTACTGCCGACACTGCGACGTAGGCTGGACGTACCCACGTCTCGTACCCTTACACTGGGTGCGGGTCGTGACACGTTTTTAGTGGTGGCCCATGCAGGTCCAAATCACAACTAGTGTGATTTCATAGTGGTACTCAAACTAGAGTATCACTACAGCCTACAGTAGGATATACGATATAAGTTAAGGTACTCAATCACATTAGGAAAACTCTGATCCAATACTCGTCATTTAAATTCTTGTCGATTAAATGCTTTTCTTTGAATAAATAAACTGGCCTCCTTTGATTTTTTTCGCTTCCTTCTCAGTAGTTGCTTCTTATTTTGATCTGTCTTCAGGATTGTTATGGAGACACAATCTCATCTCTTCGGTCCATGTTGGTCCTAATTCGTATTAGGGCAATGTCGTGGTAGTACAGCGACTTAGTCGTACTACTACAAGCCTGCTATAGAATATAGGAAGTAAAGTGTTAGAATGAGTGGATACTCAATCACTGTTAGAATTCCTTGAGAGATTCCTAGGACGACCCTTGATAATCTTATTTTAACTTCGATTTGAAATCTTTTCCCCTGATTTGATTCACCCATTATTCTTTGTTATTGAATTCAATTTTATGGATTCATAGTTGATTTTGAATCTTGATGATTAGTTGTTAACTTTGAGTTTGTAATTAAATATATTTATATTTATTTTAATTTATTTTGGAATTTAGGGTATAACTTGATAACATACTTGATAAGGACAGTGAGAAGGGTAAATGTCTACTTTAATTATAGAGTTAGGATTTATCGAAGTCATACTGGCTAGCATGACAAGGACGTAGAGCCTGATTTAGATATACTTATCCTAGTTATGGAATCTAGATTTTCTTGCAGCCATACCGGTTGACGAGGTAAGAATTCTAAATAACATGATTATAGGGTGTATACCTCTGTTACGGACTCTATTGTTTATTGCAGCTATGCTTACTGGCGTGGCAAAATTCTAGCAACATGATTTCAGGAAGACGTGTATGGTTATCAGATTATATCTCAAAATTCGTCCATTCCTTTGAACAGATGAGCAAGAACAGGTTTTATCATTATTTTTTTCTTGCCATTATTTCTTGTATTCCTATTTTTCCTTATCTTAGCTAACTTTGTCCCAATTACATCAATCACCTATCTCGTATCAGATTTAGTCATCTATACTTTGAAACCTTTGAATCTCTATACTTTTTACCTTGGAAAGGTCGAGGAAGTGACTTAAATCATCTAGCTTGGAAAGGACGTAATTTGTTATCTCATGACCATCTAGGTAGGAATATAATATGATAGACCTTGATATAGAATTTTGAGATAGAGATGTGGTAAAAGGTGAGAATGAAATCAAGAGATTTACATTATCAATCTAGGAACGATCACACACAGAAAAATATTTGGATGTAGATAATAGATGCAATTCTTAGCTGACGAGGATATTCGAGGTCGACATAGTTGAGGATTTGGATAAATTTTGGTTATTGGTTCTTGAGACGTTACTTTAAGGCTATGATGTTAAATTTAGGGACTTAGTAATGGAGAAGAGATTTTAACTATATTCGATGGTAATACGAAATTGAATAAGATATTGCAAGAAAATGGCTAAGAACAGAAAGAACACAAGGATTTTTGAGTTATAGAAAATATATAGATTTTTGAGAGAATTTTAAATTTTAAGGAGAATAATATTTGAGGGTGTACGTTAAAGGAAATATGAAGGTTGATTTTAATGGAGAATAAATTTTGTAAGGCCTAGTAGTTTCAGATTGAATAACACGAGGAGAGTAATTTGAACGAGTTCAAGGATTTCATAAAACTTGATTTAGAGGTTTCAGATCTAATTTAAGACAAGGTGGAAGATTGGATTTAAAGATGATTAAGTGGTTAGTATTGAGTGCTAATAAATAAAAGGGTATGCTTTATGAGTAATGTTTTGGAATTTAAGAATTGAGCCTATGATGATCATGACAAGGTCCAATCTTCATAACAAAAGGGTATAAATTCTTGGTGATAGACATATAAAGGTTGATTTTCATATTGGACTTATGAGATAAAGATATGATCGGCAAATGATGATTTGATAAACTTGATGGTATCAGAGAGAGATGATTGACTTGACTTCCCTATGAAACCTTGTCTTTGTTTCCCTATCAAAGAAGAAAATTGACTTATTCCATATCTTTAAAGTATCCTTTAAAAGTTTTAAATATCATTGAATTCTAACTTTCTTGATCACGACCAATCGACTTTGGTCACATCTCCTTATCATATTAATATCCTGGGTCGTACTCAATTGAATTAAATTTAATTGTGACCTAGATCTCCATTCTTGGATGCTCGTGCTCAGACTTTGATGACCTTGTTTTCCATCTTGCCCAAATCTTGATTTACCCAGAGATTGATCAACTTAGATCGTGCCGAGACTAAATTTTATTTTATATATATCGTGATTGGATTTCAATGCTATTGACAGTCGTGCTTTAAACTTTTGATTTTGATCATCTTTAAAATAGTAACCCTATATAGTTAATTCCATTTTTTTTATTACCAGTTTTCATATAGGATAATAGACTGCCTTACAGCCCGATGATTTATTAGTTTCCTTATCTTTTCCAGAATGGCACCCATCACCAGAGTCTGTCCCCAGTGCACAGCTGCAGTTTCGGATGAGACCGAGATTGTACTTCTCCCTTCTATTGCTCAGGAGGTGTTAGCAGCCTCACCGGAGAATTTTCTTCCATCTCCTATCTTTCAGGAGAGGGCTGCAGTTCAACCGGAGACTGAGAGCCTCCCTTTGCCTCCTAGAGTGGTACCCCATGCCATTCCTGATAGGGCTCAGATTTATAGACCTCTTCAGGATGTGTGGGAGGTACAGAGACTTCAGACTGAGCTTATGAGAGAGCAGAGTCTCAGTATCCAACTGTTGTAGAATTACATGCATTCGAGGGGAGAGCCTAGTCCTAAGAGAGTGAGGAGCAGTTTATACCCAGAGCCTCAGGAGTACCCCGGCTTCTATCCTAGACCAGCCTATCCAGTTCGGATTCCTGTCCAGTAGAGGCCAGTTGAGCGAGTGCCTACCTGTGTCTTCTGTAAGAGGCTTGGGCACGTATGGAAGGACTGTAGGAAGAGACTAGGATTGTGTCTATTTTGTGGGTCAGCGACACACAAGATACGAGACTGTCCTACTATACCTGCCCCCAGTCGAGGCCTACCTCCAGGAGAGAGTTCCAGCTACTAGATCTAGTAGAGGTGAGTTCTTGACCTATACCTTATCTTGTCTTGATGATTACTATACACTACCATATTGTTTATATGTTTTGATACCTTAGGACCATTTTTGATCTAGTATGACTAGTGGCTAGATGATGGGACCCCAGACTGGTATTATCTGCCATAATCCTGTATAATATCTTTCCAACTGCATGATTTAGATAAGTTTTCTTAAGACCATGATTGTTGGGGTTTTGACCTAGAAGGAGTAGAATCATCTTAATTTCGAGGACGAAATTATTTTAAGGGGGGTAGACATCTCACACCCATTTTTTCATTTTAAAGGTATTTTAGTAATTTTAGATTATTTTATTATTTATTGAACTCATGTGATGATATGTGGTTTGGTTTGCTGCCTGAGTAGTTTTAATGGGTTTGACTTAGCCAACCATGACCTAGAACCTAAATGTTATATTAGAATTAGATTTATTATCATTAGAGTTAAATTAGATTTTATTAATTAATTTTAGACCTAGTTAATTGATTTTTTTGTTATTTTCTAATAGCCTTTTAAAACCTATTTGACTTGGGCTTTACTAGCAACCTAGGGAGCCCAAGCCCATACACCTAACCCTAACCCTACCCCCTATACTTGGTCGGCCATAGGCAGCCATTCTCTCCCTCATTTACATTTAGTTGTAGCCTCCAAGAAACTCTAGATCTCTCCCCTTCCAAAATTCACAACTTTTGCATCCGGAGCCCGATTCTCCTCAAACGAAGACCGTCGTGCTCGTAGGAAGGAGAGGATCTTGCTGGGGCAGTGCTAGCAAGGTGGTAGGGATGTTTGCTTGAGGGTACTCGACCGTTGGAGCGTTCGGGGAGTCTTTTGTATTGAGATCCTTGGCTCTAAATAGGTAAATCCTAATCTAGTATAGTTTTTACTAATTTTCCTTTATGATAGGGAGCATCTAGGTACCCATGACCTGTAGGATTAATTCTGTCCATTTTTGCATTCTTTTGGTGTCCGTATCGAATACGTATCGGCTAATATGAGTAGGTGTTCGACGAAATGTCGCAATGAATTTAATTCTATTTTCTGTCGAATCTTTTCACATGTTTGGATAGCCCTATACACAAGGATCACAATCCCATAGGTTTCATTACGAATTGGACTTGTGTCCGTGTCCAAACAGGACACGAACGTGCTGCACGCCAGGCCGCGTGCATGCCCTGCTGCTCGGGGGTGATTCCTCAACGCACAAGCCATGTGGTCGCGTGAAATTTGATGTGTAGGTGGGGGACGTGACTGAGATCACGCTCCCAAAGTTTCGTGACGTTTCGTTAGGAATCGAGGGAGAAATCCCGTCGACACTGACCGCACACACACGCACGCGGGGGACAGCCGCCGCTGAAACGTATTTCGTACGGACACGACACGACACGTGGACACGAATTAGGGTATCCAACATATAGCCCTATACCTACCCTAGCCTAGGACACGAACACGCGACACGACATGGGACCCACGAGTCCTTAGACTTGATGGCACGCGTGCACGATGCTGTGCACGGGGCTGTGCATGCGCGCCCACCCGTGCGCGGACATGCTCTGCGTGCGTGTCGGACACCACACTTGGCCATACGATAACTCGGCCAGTGGGTCGGGCATGTGTATGCCTAGGTGTACGCAAAGTTTTACGAGGAATGGTTCGAAAACGAGCGAGAAATCGAGTCCGCACCGATTCTGTTCACGCGCGTATCGGGTTTCCCGATCCTCGTTCGCTGGACACGATACGAACACGATTTTGACCCGAGGAAGACCCGAGCACGTCCCACATGTCGAGATCGACCTATTTGCCAAGTTTCGCGGGTTAATTCTGAGTATTTTGCGTTTTGTGCATTTTTGTGAAAAATCGGGTTTTCTTTGAATTGGAAAATTGTGTTTTGTGTATTTTGCGTTTAATTTCCTTAATGCCTAATTTTGAAATGCATATTTGTGAGGGTCGAGACTTTGATCTCAGACCTGGGAACATACTCCAGGTTCGAGTGCGAGCTTCATTAGCTTCATATTGGGTATATACCTGTATAAGGATATATGCCTATATGAATATATATATTATATATATGTTTTGCTATAATTGTAATATGTTATGCATAAATTACTCTTGTAGGCTCATACTATTTTATTCTCAGATTTTAGGCTCTGTACCAGCAGCCCAACATCATTATTTATTCACAAAATCATTTTCCTTTCCTAACTTATATATATATATATATATATATATATATATATATATATATATATATATATATATATATATATATTTTTTTTTTTTTTTTTTTTTTTTTTTTATATATATATATATATATATATATATATATATATATATATATATATATATATATATATTTTATATTTTTTTTTTATATTTTATATATATATATTTTATATATATATTTGTGTAGGTGTATATATAAATATATATATATTTATATATATATATATATATATATATATATATATATATATATATATATATATATATATATATATATATATATATATATATATATATATATATATATTAATTGTGATGAATGTGTAAATGTAAGTAATGCAATAATTTCTTGTGATATGACTATAGGAAATGTTTGGACAGATTAGGATCGTCGTTAGGAGTCTAGTTTGGTCGAATTGGCCGACAAGTTGACCAAGTTGACAAAAGTCAACTTTGGGTCAAACTTGATCCAAATCGACTCAAACGAACTCCGAATGACCTGAAATTTTGTGTATGACTTAGAAATTAGTAAATGGACTAGTTGACCTTGGGTTGACCAGGTTTGACTAGAGTTGACCAGGTTTGACCAGAGTTGACCAAGGGTTGACTTTGACCTAGATGGACCTAGAATCATGTAGAAGTGCATTGTAGGCATTCCTTATGATATGTTAGACCTTGTTGTGACTTGTGGTTGTCTTAAATAGGTTTACATCACTCTAGTACAGTTATACAGCCTCATCAGCAGCTCAGATTGTCAGGCGAGTACATTCTCTGACCGTTTCATTCTTGCTTGGACGTATTTACTTGTTATAAACTAGTTTACTTGTTGCTGTCACGATATATCACGGATTAGTACTATATGGATCTCTTCATGCGATGTTATCCCCTCGGATACATCGGGTATATTGTGCTTATGTACTTTATCATGTGCATCGTCTACTCATTGTATTTGTACTTATTCATGTATACTCATGTGACATTCATGTACACTCATGATCATGTGAGCCTTCGTGTATATTCCAGTGTGCATGTGGACTAGCTATCCATATGACGTACTACTTTTATGTACAACAACATAACCTGGACAGATCCTTGTGTACTGATTGGGGCAGGGTGAGTATTTATTTGGTTATGTGATCTACACCCTTTTCATGTGCAAATCCAAACTAGATTTAAGTCATGTATAAGCCAAGCCAGTTTACATAACCAGATTGTGCTCTACATCACGTAGTTAGTTAAGTTCTCTATTATATCCTGTATATTTATTTCCATATATCATGTTCTTTCTTTTACAGTCTCATTCTTTATCAGCAGTTCATGTATATTATTCTATAGCTTGTTTTATATTTCCTTTCATGTTATGAACTGTGTGAGAGATATATATTCGTTCCTGTCCTGACTGGACCTGTTAAAATATTACAGATGATGAGGATTGCTGCGACACTTACAATGGAGCAGGCCTAGTTGACACAGGTGACCTGGACCCTCAGCAGGATCCAGTAGTCGCTGAGGACTTGCCTTGATTAGATTAGAATTACATTATCTTCTAGTATGAGACTTTATGGTTGTATTGAGACTTGTTATGGTGTGGTTTTACACCGGGATTTATATTTATATTATAACTCTCTACTGTGATTACCTTTCTTCCACTCTATCTTAACTTTTGTGATTGAGTAGTACCATTTATATATTATTCTCCATTCGGAGTATTTCTTAGACTGTGTTAGATGTTGGACCCAGGATAGCGTTCTACCGCCGATACTGTGACGTAGGCTGGACGTACCCACGTCTCGTACCCTTACACTGGGCGCGGGTCGTGACAAGTTGAGCCAGAGCTTAACCGCAGGAAGTATGTTCATGTTGCAGGAGGAGAGGAGTGCATGTTCTGGCATACCCGGAGGCAGTCTCAAGCAGGCTTGTCGGAATCGTTTGATAAATGCTCGAACGGTCTCTTTTTCCGTCTGACGTACTTCTTTAAGGGACGCCATCGTCATATCTTTTCCTCCGTCGTAGAAACAATCGAGGAAGAGGTATGTCAAACCATCAAAGGAGGATATGGAGTTGTTAGGGAGACTGCAGATGCCCCGACAAACAGGCTGGTGAGTAGCGCGTCTTCCTTCGGGAGATGTCCCATTTGAGACTGGAAGTACGTCATATAATGGCATGGAGAGTCCTTTCCATCGTATGGCGTTAACGTTTGTTGTTTATACTTGGGAGGATAAACCACTTTGTTCCATTCGAGATGGTATGGTTACGGGATCCCCATCTTCTGGCGCTCCTCCTGTCTGTTCTTTGACTCGAAGCATTCACGCAAGTCCCTGATCATCTCAACCACGTCTTCCATGGAGCTGGGAGTCGGAAAAGGTGGTACAGTCTGGAGTTATATATTCGAAGGTTCCGATACCCGAGGTGCTTCGCGGCAATTGGTATTCAAGGATGCCCGTTGAAGGGGCACACTTGATTCCCCGTAGGCTCCTGGGTCAGGATTGGTGGAAGGTGCCCTGGCCAAAGCTGACCGTATCTCAAACACTGCTTGAGTCAGTATTTATATGGAGGCAGAGAGGGTTTTGAGTCCCCCCTCCAAAGTATCCATGTACTGAACGAGGTCTGCTGGCGGAGCATCTGACTCCGTATCACCACCTCCTGTCATATATACTGTCATGACGTGACTGGAAGTGGATGGATCGGTTGAAGCTTCACTTTCAGCCTCGCTCTCCTGTAAAAGAGTCACTTTTCCTGGAGTTTCATCCTGGCTACCTCTAGTTATGCTCTGGAGGATATCTTCGTCTTTGGAATGAGGATCAACAAGGGCTTGACTACCCCCAGCTATTACTTCCTCTGAAATCTTCTTTCTTGCCCGGGTGCCTTCAAACACTCCTGAGGATGGGACAGTCACCTTGGTCTTCCTCGTCTGGCTCTTGGATGAGGATGAGGTCGAGGAGTTGCTAGTCGCCTTTCGAATTGATGAGGAGTTAGATATTACGTTGCAAGAAGCAACCTTTAGTTCCGGATCCTCTTCAATCGACACCTTCTTTCCGAGGTGACGTCAGAGAGATGTCGACGATTGCAGTCGCTGGAATACAGAATACCTTTGTGGTGGGACTACTGTCTTGCCACAACAGTTGATGGTGACCACCGGACAGGTGTGCCCTGTGAGGGGCATATTGTGCTTGTCAGTCGACTCTCCTGATCGACGTTTGTGAATGATCACATTACGTAAATCGTTAGAGGAGAGTGCCACCTTTACACCCCCATCAGGCGCATGGCAAGGCCAAATGCCGGGGTGATCAAGTGAATGTTGTACCCCCTGATCCAGCGCATAAGATGCGCCCAGATCAGTAGTGGGGGAACAACGTTTAGGGTGGCTTGAACCAGCCTCAGACGTACAACCAATGTAGGCGCAGGGGTTCAAGACCACAGAGTTTACCTCGAACGGCTTGGTTGAAAGTACAGTAGATGCGTCCAAGTAAAATGAGGTCTTTGAAGGTTGGCTCGTTCGCGATGCAGAAGCACCCGAGTCAACCTTGTACAGCTTACAATTGGCAGCATGCATGATTATGAGCGCATGCCTCTGACGTACTGTCGGCATAGCACGTTCGAGGCACGTGGCCCATGCCGCCTTAGACTTCTTCATACCAGCCAGCTGGGATGCATATTACTCAGAGTCCAAATTATCCTTGCCAGGATAGCGAGTGAGTCTGTCAAAGATAGAAGCCTTTCGCGGTGCATCAGAGTTAATGCGCAGGGCGTTAGATGTGCCCCTGCTCCGTCGACGCATCTTCCTTGACTGAGAAGGAGATAGTTGGGGAATGTGGTCAGCCTCACGTTTCCTCGAGAGATGTGTTGCACCCGTGGGTGCATCCTGGCTGCTGAGGACGTCAGCGGGAAGGGTAGACTGCATCGGCGCATCCCCTTCAGTGATGGTGCTAGGGGCCTCGACCTTGCGCACCCAGGCTTGGCGAGTCTTCTTCGGCTTCGGCAGCCGCTTCGAAGGACTTGCTCTGCCTTCAGAGATGAACACCTCATACGCTTGTTGATTGAGGCGTACGACAAGTGTCTTGTGGGAGGAGCCCACCTTTACGTCGTCAGATTGTGACACAACTTTCTTATCGGAGGAGAAAGAAATCCCCAGCAGAATCGCCAGCTTGTTTGCCATTAAAATCTTTGAATTGAAATTTCAATCACAAATAGAATAGTGTTACAATATAGGACTCAGATGTAGTCCTAGGAGTACACTTTTGTTTTTATCTAGGTACTGTATCGATGGAGTGAGTGGTAATGCGTTGACTCCGTTGACGATCTGACGATGATTTTAGATTCTTTGAAGGTCTGGGTTGCTCTGGATGCTGGAGCGTTCTTGCCCCTTGTCTCATTTTTTCTTCTTCTTATAGCAGCCGGCTGGGGATACTCATGTGCGCATATATAGGATGCGCCTGTGCGTGGGAATGCCACGTGGCTAGAGCGGAGGGAGGCGCATGGACGATGTACCTTGATTTGGGGATTGAATCCTTTTTATTGCGCTTATGGGCTGCGGAAGAGCCGACACGTGGCAGCTGAGAGGATTCTTCGGTTGCTGAGATCTTGGGTGGTTAGCACCCTTTCGTGGACTGAACTGAGTCAAAGGACACGTGGCGTATGTCCGTGGCTCAAAGATGTCGAATTTGGTGGAGAGTGATCTGACAGGATGTGCCTAGGATTGGGCGCATGGAAAGGACTTTTGTTGTTGTCTTTAGGGATCAAGAGCGAGTCCAAGCACATGGCTTTGGGGTGCACACAAAGATTTAGGCGCATGGCTGTTGTGGCACATACGCTTTGGTTGGCCACGTGGCAAGGCAGCTCGACCAAATAAACGAAGTGACGTACTGATGTCATCGACCCCTCGTCTTCTACTAAGGGTTGGAGACTCTTCGGGGGACGTGTTGCCGCCTCTGTCATGTGGTATTTAAATGCTCGATGTGACAGGTGCATAGGCTTCTGTCCAGCCTGTCACTCAGCATTGAATGCTCGGATCATGAGCGCATGGGCTCGATCTCTGTTTTGGGCACATCAGAAGAAGGCACAGGGATTTGCCACACGGCGTATCCACCTCGGCCTGACTGTTGGGTTCCCAATATTTGGATTGTGCATGTTGACTGGACTGATTTAAAAAAAAAGGCAGATTCATTCAATAAATATACATTCTTTGCACGGACTTCGGAGAGCCTGCCACTTGGCGCATGGGTCTGATTTGTCCAAACTATAAATAATAGCAAGGACAGGGTTTTGTTCCCCATTTTCTCCCTTCTCTTAGTGTAGAGATGTGCCACTTTGTCCGAGTACGTTCTGTCGACGATATGCTCCCGAAGGTGAAGGTGCATCGATTCATCTTCGTACGCACTCGTAAAAGTGACTATTACATCCAAAAGTCGAGATCGCGGGCTCCCGACGCAGGTCGAAGGTGCCTGTTGCATCCAAAGATTGGGACATTCGCGTCCCGTCTATGTTAGGCTGGAAGAGCCCCAGATCGGAATTATGGTGCTCCCATCTTCCATGGGCTTTGGAGAGCTCTTCCTTCTGCTAGAGTGGGGTTGATCGCTCGCTCGTGTTATGTTCAAAGGACTATTTCATTTAGTCGAGGCACTTGGTCGAGACGAAGTAAAGCGGCTATACTGAGACATCAATGTGATGCGCCTGAATGAGACGCTGAGACGACACGCCTGATTGAGACGCTGGAGTGATGCACCTGCGTAGCTGCTGTCTTGATGCGCCTAGCTGATGTGCCTGCACAACAGCTTTTTTAATGCGCCTTGCTGTTTTTAGGCTTTATTTCACTTTTTGTAAAGGGTATTTTATGTAAAAAAAAAATAGTCTTTAGTTAAGAGCCTCTTTTTTGTGTTGACCCTTGTTGTTTTCTGATGTATTGAGCTCTCGGCGCATGTTTGTTTTAGGGCGCATAGTAGATGTGCCAGAAATTCTATGCTTCTACAGTTGGTCCCTACTTAACTGACTCAGGAGACATATTTGTTTTTATGCCTCCAGCCCTTCTTTATTGTGGTTGTGTTATTGCTTATGCATTTATTTATATTACTGTTGCCTTTAATTACTTATATGACATGCTTTATTTTATGGAGATAGTTGTATTTTCTTGAGCTTTTATTTTGGTTATCTTGCTCGACTAGCTTTAGAAAATTTCGAGGACAAAATTTTTCTAAGGATGTGAGAGTTGTGAGACTCGTCTCACAGTATCATTATTTATATACTAATACGTACTTTTGTACTATATTTCGTATTTATTGGTTTTCGAAACATTTTTAAAATTTTCCCTACTTATAGATTTTCTCTTTGATCGGCATATCGCCAGTGTACCATTGTATGCCGATGGCATGCCTATCACTCCCGTTTTCTGTTATACGTATTTTCAGTATATGTATACGGAATTCTGGCCCTTGTCAAGTGACCCATATTTTGACTTGTCTTCTTAGCCTTGCTTTGGTTTAATTTTGACTTGGTTTAATTTGGTTTGGTTCAACTTGGCAAGACTTGGTTTGGGTTGGTTTTAGATAAGAAAGGTTTTATATAAAAACCAACTTCTCTCTCTCTCCTCCATTATTTTCATTCTCTTCATCTTCTTCCACTTTATTTTCTCCTCCAACCTAAGGTAAGTACATCTTGCCAAATGTTGGACAAATGTTATTTTGTTTGTTCTAAACTTTTCCTTACATGATTCTATGCATCTTTAGAATTTGGAGTTTTCGGTTTGGACGAATGGATTTTTGTAGATATAAGTTTGTAGCCTTTTCAGTTTTCTTGGGTTTTGATCTAACAAACTTCATTATTTTTAAGTTTTGATTGTTCTATGTTTTTTAAGTTTGTAGCCTTTTCACTCTGGTACATGTCTTTCTTTGTTTACATGATGGTGACCCATCGTGGTACACTCTTGAACATGTCTTTACATGTTAATGTTTGCCATTGATTGTAAAAGTACAGAACAATTATCGGAGGACTGAACTTAGACTCACAATACAAACTCGCTTGTACAAAGAAAGCCTAGGGACGAAAACCTAGGTACAGCAATCTAAGTACAATTGTTTATTTTAGATTTTGGGGGGTGACGATAGAGGCTAGGGAAGGCGACGGCAGCCCTGCCTTACTCCTTGGACGATCGGTATGCAGCCTTGGCTCCTTATGAAAAGATGGTTGGCGTTGACGAAGAACTGCTCTTTTTGCTCCTCTGTTGCTCTCCTGGCTTCTCTCTCTCTCTCTGTGTACTCTCTTTCTGACTCTGTATATTTTTATTCTTTTTGTTGCCGGTCCCTTTTGCAAAGAAATGATGCTGGCTAATTATAAGAGTGGGGTATGATCATTAGGGTTTGCTAATGATTATTTGTTTGGAATGTCGGCGCTCCTTCAATCTATCTGAACCCTTGATCCTGATTACAATGAATCTCGGCCATTAATGAGGATAGCACCGAATCTTGTGAGCAATTAATGTTAACTGCTTTAAATCTCCATGATAGATTCTACCAATATCCGATTGCTCGCCACGTGTCCCGTTGGCTTGATGATAAATGATATACCTTGATCTCAGTAATTATGATGATGTCAAATATATTTGTTGAGATTCGGTTAAATCGTTGATTGATCCGATGCCACGTGTTTTGATTGTGGGTTCTGCCAGAGCCGCATAGGACGGGCAACACTTGAACCGCAGGGAGATACTCTTCGTGAGCCGCATAGGACAATGCTTCATCGAACCGCAGGGAACGAACTCTTAATGAGCCGCATATGCATAGTCTTTGCGAGCCGCATGAGCTAGCGTTGTATTAAGCCGCAGGGGCTGAGCTCTCAGTGGGCCACATATGGCTGATTTCTGCTAGTCATATAGGGTGACTTCTCAGTGAGCCGCATGAAGCTGTTCTCTATTTAAGCCGCATGAGATTTGCCACGTGGCAACCTAGGATTTCTGACGGATCGGGTCAGAGATCTTCTTCTTTTTCCGAAGAGTCTGTCATTATGGCAGAGCCATTATGACACTTTATGCCAGAGCCGCCACAGTCGTCAAATCGTGTCAGAGCATTAAATGAGGCCACTATTCAAAGGGCCAGCTGTAGGGAAGGATCACAGGGGGACACGTGGCATCGATCGAGCCGCATATTCTTGCTGAACCGCATACACTCTCGAGCCGCATGAGACGGAGAGTCTTTCTTTTGAACTGTATAAGATAGCTCCCATATGAGCCGTATGGGCTTCGTATCCGGAGCCGCATGGACCATTATTCTGATATTTTCCATGCTTCTACAGGACCCCCTTCAAAGTTTTCAATTTGCAAAATTGAAACACTTTGAATAAGAAGCATGGTCCCGTTTATGCGGCATAAGTGTCCTAGCCGCATAGATTCATCTGTCCGCATAGGCTCTTTGCCACGTGTCCTGACTACGTGTGCAAATCTTTATTAAATGCTCTCGATTCGTTTTGATTTAACGTCGTCTTTTGGGGGAGGATCCCAAGGGTCGGTTATGCCTTGACCGAAGCGTTTTTGCCTTTATTATTTGAAGCGGCGCGTAATCCGAGGCGTCATCCGAGACGTTTATTCGTTTTATAGGTCTCTTTCGCCTATAAATAAGAGTCTTTTAGTCCCCTTGGATTTCTTTACCTTCTTTCTTTGCTCAAATCCCCTGTTGCAGACTTTGCTCTTCCTCTTCTCCCTTTATCGTTCGACAATGGCTCCCAAGAAGGCTGCTGCTGCTGCGGCCAAGAAGGCCGCATCATCCTCTGCGGCTGCGAAGGGCAAGAAGGCCGCGTCTTTATCGACTGCGGCGGCGAACATGGCGGCTCCTCCGCCGACTGGCGCGCCTGCTTTTTATCCTGACGTCCACCTGCCTATTGCTGGTAAGGGTCGTTTGAAAACCCTAACTGTTGCCATGGCTCTGCTGCATACTTTATGCACAAGCCGTATGTACGAGGCTTATCGATGTGACCGCATAAGCACTTCCCCCATTGGGGTCGCATGAGCTTGTTTATACTCGATCTGAGCCGCATATGCGTTTTTGATTTGGGCCGCATAAGCGTCGCTCACTTTCGAACCGTATAAGCTCGCTTTCTTGTATCCGTGTCAGCTCGCGTGGGTCTGGCTTCGTAGGCGTGCTTAATTTGAACTGCATGAGTCTATAAGCTCGTCTGAATTTGAGTTGCATGGACTCGGCTAACTCGGAGGCGCATGCGGCTACGGTGCACAGAACCGCATGGATGTATCTAATACTGAGCCGCATGTGACTGTGACGACCCGAGCCGCATAGACTCAAATGATCTTTCCAATGCTTATGTTTTCTTTGACTATCTTCTAACCTCGTTTCTTTTGTCTTTCTCCAGTGAGTCTGCCCGTAAATCCTGCTGGGGAGCTTATAGTGGGTTCAAATCAATTCGCCCTGGGCGTGCGTCTTGACGACTTAATTAAGCATGTGTTGAATCAATTCCCTACTGATGAGCCTTCGGAGAGGTTGAAGTCCATTGAGAATCAGACCCTCCATTACCTCCGTTCCATGATGAATACTGGGAAGCTGGATGGAAAATACCTGAAGCCTTTGTTCCTTTTTGGTGATGCTTTAATTATTAAGAATCCCCGAGTTTTAGAGATTTCCGAGAACTGGAATTTTTCTTTGGATGGGGTGGCGATCCATATTCCTCTCATGGAACATCATTATCCTTTGTCATGGTTCAATATGGTGTTGCTGGACAGGAAGATAGTGTGTAACTTAACTCCTACTCAATCAAGGATGTTGATGGGCAACATCCATTATAATCCGAACATGCGGTCAGCGTATGCGGGTAAGGATTCCGTCCTCCGGTATATGATGGGTCTGGCCCCGGGCTCTTTCATGAATGTATACAGTCCCAACTTCACACTTACTCAAGCTGATACTTTCCTGAATGGGCTTGTTCGCAAGAAGTCTTATCCTGTTGGTAGGCTGGCACTGCCGAACTAGATAAACCCCACCTCTACGTGGGCCCAGTTGACTACTTGGGTTTTGCAGACCTATGGAACATTCTTGCGGGAGGTAGGGCTTTACTATGCCATTCGGGGCACTTGTCACGGGCTTCCCATTAATAAACCACTGTTCGTAGCGCTCTTGGAGATGTATAGCCGGCGAACGGGGACATTCTTTGCACCAGTAGGGGAGCTGGGGCTTGCTCTTCACGAGATGTATACTGTCTCTAAACTTCCATAGGGGAATGAGCCTTTCGAGGTGTATACCCCGTCGAATGAGGAGTTCGAGGCCTTGGACAGGCAACTCCCGGGTTCTGTTACAGTGTATCGGGAGTTGTTGTGCCACCATAGTGCTTGTCATCAGATGGCTATAAAAACGATAGATAGCTCCGAGGGGACCGCTCCCCATACCACATCCTGGATTAATTATCTTTTTAGAGTTGATCCTTCTGGCGAAGTTACTCCCCGAGCCCCTCGAACGCATGCAGAGGTAAGGGATCTGATGTCAAGTGTCAAGAAGTCGCGATCCAAGAGCGATATATTCGGGAGTCAAGCTGACTCTCTTAGTTATTTTCACTACGGGACCATACAGATGTCGGAGAAGGCGCTTCTGGCTGGATTTTTGATGATATGGCTACGGAACTGCGTAGTCTCGGGAGGAGCGGGTTCTATCGAGAGAATTGGTCGTCATTTCATCCTCCCTGCCGTTAAACTAGTATTCGGAGTTAGATTGGCCCTCCTTCCTGCTATGGGGTGCAGTATACACCATAGTCTGCGAACATTCTCATCCAAGGTTATTGCTCGCAAGAAAACTTTGGATTTTGAGCGCGTAGAACTGCCTTTCCACTACCTGATGGGGTGGTTGGCGATGCACTACAAGTCTTTCTGGGACTTGGGATAGCGGAAGATGCTACAGCCGAAGATGCTTTCCTCTTCAAATGCCATCACCGGTCTTGGGAATACAACACTATGCCAGCTTGTCGGAGGGCGCTGGCGAGAGTGGATGGGTGTGACCTCTTTGTGTCTGTTCCTCCTTTTTCTGATGAGGAAGTGAGGAAGGTACACCTTGATGGTACTGGACCTTCTCATTTTCTGTCTCCGGATATGCTTGCTTGGTTGCGCAATATCCGCCCCGCGTATCTGGTTTATCGCGACCGGGATAATGTATACTTGGAACCTTACCTACCTAGCAGGTTTTTCCGCCAGTTTGGTTATAGCCAGTTGTTCCTTGATTGTCCCAACCCTTGTTTGGGTTTTGAAGGCAGCGTTCTTGACGGCGTCCGAGCGTGGAATTATTATGATGCTTATCATACTCGGGCCAGCTTCTCAGTTCCCGATGCTAAGGCACCAAAGAAAATTTTGTACGTGGCTGCTTTGTATCATGTTATGGCGAACAAGCCTCCTGTTAACTTTCATCCGAGTACCAGTTTCATCGTGGGTACCGGTTTAGAGAAGAAGCCCAAAAGGGCTAAGGCTAGAAAGCAACTGGCACTCCAGGCCCCCCTTTCTGAATCAGAACCTTCCGAGTCAGCTGAGGACGAGGATGATGATGATAGCGAAGACTCCCTTTCTGGTGGGGGTGAAGAAGTAACGTATCAACCGCTTCCCACACCCGATGAACTGGCGGAAGATCCGTTGATTACTGCACAAGAGGAAGCAGTGAGAGAAGAACAGCCTTCGGCTGTGCCAGGTTCCTCGCGTAAACGAGTCAGACACGAGTCTTCTGACGGTAGAGCGACCTTTTTCGTGAAGAGAGCTACCGTTAGGTCTCGCGGATTACTTATTACCGAGAAGGGTGAAGATACAGACGCTATTCTGGAGGTAAGACCAAGTCGTAGCCATCTCTTTGTTGTAGTTTTCTTTTCTCTTGGGGATATGACTTAATCACTTTTTTTTGTAGGCGTCCGATGAGCCGACCTCTCCTGAATCGTCTACCACCCCTGAAGCTGATCCAGCCCTTGCTGCTTTGATTAGCGACATGTGTGCTGTGGTCCTTTCTGCGGGGGCTCTCTCAGTGGCGGCTGGAAGCTCCGAGGTTGCTGAGGTCCCGGCCCGGAGTGACGAAGGTTCCCTCGGACCCGTCTCCGAGACCGCTGATCTTCAACAAGGTGTCGTTGATCTCGGTACATCCCCTTCCGAGGACGCAAGAGGGAAGGAGTCTGTT
The DNA here is from genome assembly GCA_029216955.1 of Iris pallida. Lineage (NCBI taxonomy): Eukaryota > Viridiplantae > Streptophyta > Magnoliopsida > Asparagales > Iridaceae > Iris > Iris pallida. The sequence goes on from JANAVB010015599.1 coordinate 6,236,059, forward strand.
ATACCTGACTCGAAAGCTGTTGGTGAAGAGGCTGCGGTGGCTGTAAGCGAACCTCGGCCTCCATACTCTTCAACTGGTAAGATAAGCCAGATATTGACTAGTGAGGGGGCTTATTTGCTCTACCAACATATCCTTCGGGTCAAATCGATTCATGGTTGCCTAGGCTCTGCAGGTCCTGACCCTTTACTTCCCGTCGTGGATGTTCTTGGGAAAGGCTCGGTCTGCCGTGATACGGGAGGAAGGAGCGTTCCCTCTCCTTTACCGTCTCACGTCGAGGAGCCTCCTGCCAGCTCTGGGCCGATGGGAATGGGGTTGGCAATGGTCTCCGCCTCATCCTCTGCAGATTATACGGCTCCGGAGGCCGACCTCTCGACCCTGCCGAGTATTCAAGTTTTGCAGGCTGCCGAAGAGGAGTTGGCCGCTGTTCAAGCGTCCTTTCGTGCGGAGCTGGTTTCTCTCGTAGCAGGAGCGGCAGATTCTGTTGCGTCTTCTTCGGTGCTGCCAGCCACGCTCCCGTTGACACCGGCCTCCACGAAAACTCTGAACGAGGCAACGCAGGACATGGTCGACAGTTTCTATCGTCATTTGCAAAGGGGCGTAGACGCTGCCATAGGACGGGGGACCCTATTTTCTCTATCTCTCCGGTGCGCTCGGGGTCAAATTGCAACCTTGAAGTCCCTTCCTGATGGGGTGGGATTGGCTGCACTGCTGGAACCTAAGCTGACAGAGGCTGATCAGCTTGTGACCCAACTACTGGCGATACGACAGGCGGGCTTGCCTGCTGCGATCGAGCGGGAGTGTGGCTTCCTCATTGCTGCTCGGGATCAGATTAAGCTGGCCCGAGATACTGCTGGGCCAGTTGTACGGGGGGACCTTGATAAGTTCTCCGCTTCGTATGACCAGCTGGGTCGTAGGAGTCAGGCTTGCCGTACTCGGGAAGAGTCTGCTTCTCGTGGAATTGCTGATACGAAGGAGCGGATTCTTGGGCTCCAGAGGCAATTGGCCTTCTTAGAGTCAGAGCTGGAGGCTGCTCAGGCGGAGCAGGAGTCGATCGTTCGGGAGGCCGAGAAGGTTTCCCGATCTTCCGATAGCCTGGAGCGGACTTTTAAGAAATTTGAAGATAACTGGCAGGCTCACGCTCATTTGGAGGATGAGGCGGTGCTGACCTACGAGGCAGAGCGTCGAGCCTCCCAGAGGTTTGAGCGGTCGGTTGCTTTGCTGACAGACCGTCTCAGGGCTTTATGTGCCCCAGAGCAGTGATCAGCCGTCTGTTTTCTTTTGCTTCTCTTTTTCTCTCTTTTTTTTTGTAAGGGGTGTGATCCCCAAATGAGGTAGTACTTAGAATTCCGAATAAATGAGCATGTTTCAACTCATCTTCTCTTTCTTGTACTTGTGGCGTTTGCGGAATTGGACTTGCTGGAGGATTATTTGTGGACCTGTTATCCTAGGCGTACCTTGGTTTTAAGTACGGATAACAAGTTTGGACAGGATGTCCGGAACAGCCGTGGCAAAGTGTTCATGGATGTTCTCGGTGCTTAAAAAAAAGGAATGCCGTAGAGCAGCTGGGCTCCCAGGGCATGGTGGGGTAGTGGATTTATGCTAAGAAGCTTAGCAAAGGAATATTTGTGGACCTATTATCCTTGGCGTACCCTGGTTCGGGATACAGATAATAGGGTGAAAGGAAAACCAACATATTTGCTCAGAGGTCATGTGGACATGGCAAGCATGAGGGTTTTACCGTGGAACCTTCCTGCTCAGAGGTAGTGAGGACATGGCAGGGGAGGTTTCACGGAAGATATTCGTAGTTAACAGCGGACATTTGTGGACCTATTATCCTTGTCGTACTCTGGTTGTGGGTACAGATAATAGGTCGAAAGGAGACCGACATACTTGCTCAGAGGTAATGTGGACATGGCAAGCATGAAGGGTTCTTCGACGGAGCCTTCCCACTCAGAGGTAATGATGACATGGCAGGAGTGGGCTCAATAAAGAGGGAGTACATAGAACGACTCAGAGGTAGGAGAACATGGAGGTTCTATGTGAGGGGCGGTTTGTTTTTGGTGGAAGTGAAAACGATTCAGAGGTAATGAGGACATGTCCGTTTTCAAAAATTTATGGATCGATTACCCTTTTTGTGCACTGGGAGTGCGGGTATTGGATCATGAAGGAGGATCTCTTCCAGGAAGAAAGTTCAGAGGTATAATCATACATGACTTACTATCTGAAAGAGTGACCGAAATGTGAGTTCAGAGGCACCAGCGGGTACATAACTCGATAAATTAATATATTGAGAAAGTGGGAGTCCAGCGGTACCAGCGGGTACATGACTCGATAATCTAAAGGGGATGTAGGGGTGAGTTCAGGGGCACCAGCAGGTACATGACTCGATGATCTTGAAATGTTGTAGGTGTGAGTTCAGTGGTACCAGCCGGTACATGACTCGATAATCTGAAATGCTGAGGGTGTGAGTTCAGTGGTACCAGCGGGTACATGACTCGACGACCTTGTAGCGAATGTCGTTTAGACATAATATTTCTTCAGGAACTTGCCGTTGATGGGCAGCATGAGCAAGTCTCCGTTTTGCTTTGCAAGGCGGTAAGCACCGTTGGAGAATACCGTCTCAATGATAAACGGACCCTCCCACTTTGGCTGGAATTTGCCTGCGATCTTGTGAGTCATGACCATTGGCCTCCGGACTGCCAAGACGAGATCGCCTACCTGGAATGTTTTGATTTTGACCTTCTTGTTGAAGGCCTGAGATGCGTGCTTGGTATAGCTCGATCCTTTGCTGAGCTAGGAGGCGCTTTTCATCTAAGGCCTCTAACTCTTGCATTCGACGTCGGTAGTTATCATCGGTTGTCAATTGATGGATGAGGGCGACACGTTGTGAGGGGATCTGTGTCTCCAAGGGGAGTACTGCCTCACTCCCGTATACCAGAGAGAATGGCGTATTTCCGGTGGCTGTTCAGACCGTGGTGCGATAAGCCCATAAGCACTCGTCGAGTTTTTCGTTCCAGTCGCGCTTGTTGGAGGAGACGAACTTCTTTAGCAGTTTGATGATTGTTTTATTGAACGCCTCTGCTAACCCATTTGCTGCCGGGTTGTACGGCGTCGAGGCGATATTCTGAATACGGTGCTTATCGCAAAACCGATAGAATACGTGGCTTATAAACTGCGGGATGATCCTTCGGGGCAGTCCAAAGCGGTAGATGACGTGGTGTTTAAGGAAGCTGATCACGTTTGAAGTCTTGACTTCTGCGAGTGGCACAGCTTCCGTCCATTTAGAGAAGTAATCAGTGATCGCAAGTATGAAGCGATGTCCTCGGAAGGAAGGTGGGGTGATTGGACCAATGATGTCCATTCCCCATGCTTTGAATGGCCAGGACGCCACCGTCGGATATAAAAATTCGGATGGTTGGTGGATGAAGTCCGCGTGGACTTGGCAAGCTTTGCACTTTCTAGCATAATCTATCGCGTCTGCCACCATTGTGGGCCAATAGTAGCCCGTTCGGCGAAGGCGATCTTGCAGTTTTGGGCCGAGCTGGTGGGCCCCGCAGACACCGTCATGGGCTTCTCGTACGTCTTCTTTGGCTTCTGCGTTTGACAGACACCGAAGCAGTAATCCGTCGTAAGAGCGGCAATACAGCATTTTCGTCTCTGTATCGTAGAAGAATCTGAGAGAACGCCTTCTGATGGAAGTGGCTTCCTTTGGGTTCTCAGGCAGGATGTCATAGACGACGAAGTCGATGAATGGTTGTCTCCAATCTGGGGCATCATCGATCGTCTGTGCGGAATAACTTGCGACGAATTTCACATTGTTTTTGGGACAGACCAGTTCATGGCCTATCACTTCCACTGATTGCCGATCATAATTCGGAACTGCTAGGGAAGCGGCGAGACCAGCTAGGACATCGGCTTCAATATTTCTGAGTCTGGGGACATGCTCGATGAAGAACCCTTCAAATGCCGAGATGATATTAATCGCTATTTGATGATAAGGGATCATGTCTTCATGGCGGACCTCGTACGAATCCCGGATCTGATTGACGATTAGTTGGGAATCGCCGTATGCTTCAAGGTATTCTACCCCCAGCTCTCTTGCAAGTTGGAGGCCAAAGACCAGGGCATTGTACTCGGCCACATTGTTAGAGCAGGGTTTAGTGAGGGAATAAGCGCGGTTAATCACCAATCCGGAAGGAGAGATTAGTACTACTCCGACTCCGACGACTATATTGCCTTTAGGTCCGGTCCTCGAAGCGCCGTCGAAGAACATTCGCCATATATTTTCGTCGGAGGTTGTATGCGAGTCGGCGACCTCATCTGGGTTCTCTTCGTATATCCTTGAGGACTTCGAGCCTGGGTGGGCTGCCAAGAAATCTGCCAGGGCTTGACCTTTGACTGCCTTTTGGGGGACGAAGATCATATGATAAAGGAACAGCAGTATTTCCCATGTAGCGAGGCGAGAGCTGAGTGCCCCTGGTTTAGTCATGAGGACCCTGAGAGGGTTAACTCGTGAGATCACATGTATCGTTTGTCCGATGACATAGTGCCGTATTTTCTGAATGGCGAACACCAGAGCGAGGCATTCCTTCTCCACAGCGGTACATCGGTGCTCTGGTCCAATCATCATTCGGCTGAGGTAATATATGGCCTGTTCATGGCCTGCATCATTATTCTGTGCTAGCAGAGTACCGAGGGAGTGTTCCATTGCTCGTACATAGAGCAGAAATGGTTTTTCAGGGACTGGGGCTACCAAGACCGGAGGATTTGACAGATATTCTTTGATGCTATCGAAAGCACGCTGGCATTCTTCGTCCCATACGAATGAGACTCCTTTCTTCATGAGGTGCGTAAATGGTCGGCATCGGCCGGAGAGGTTGGAAATGAACCTTCTGATGTAAGCTAGCCTTCCCTGAAGGCCTCTGAGTTTGCGGAGATTTCTTGGAGGACCCATCTCCATGATTGCTTTTGTCTTCTCGGGGTCTACATGGATACCCTTTGCAGTGATGATGAAGCCTAAGAACTTCCCGCTGGATACACCCAGGAAGGACTTCGTAGGGTTCATCTTCAAATTGTGTATCCGCATTAGGTCAAATACCGTCCTTAGATCCTGCAGATGGTCTCCTTTGCTACGGCTCTTGACGGCTATATCATCAATATAGCACTCCACCGTCTTGCGTAAGTGGTCTCTGAAGATGATGCTCATAGCTCTTTGATATGTAGCGCCAGTATTCTTTAAACCGAAAGGCATGACTGTGTAGCAGTACGTGCCAATCGGTGTTTGGAATGATGTATGTTTTTCGTCGTCGGGAGACATCTTGATTTGGTTGTATCCCGAGAAGCCATCCATGAATGACATGCGCTCAAAGCCGCAGGTATTGTCGATCATGATGTCTGTGATAGGAAGGGGGAATTTATCTTTAGGACATGCCTCGTTCAGGTTACAGAAGTCGATGCAGATTCAAATTTTCCTATTTTTCTTGAGGACAGGTACTACATTGGCGACCCAATCGAGATGTTGCTCCTCACGAAAGAAGCCGCTGGATATTAGTTTGTTGGCTTCAGCTTTGATCGCGTCCATGATGCCTGGGTGGAAGCGTCGCTGTTGTTGTTTGACTGGCTTCGCATCTGGCCGAATATTGAGTTTATGAAGAGCGATGTCAGGATTTAACCCTGGCATATCTTCATAGCTCCAGGCGAACACATCAATGTACTCTCTGACAAGTTCTAACAGCGACTCCCGTTCTTCGTTGGTTAGGCTTTCACTGATGAAGATCGGTTTTGGAGAAGATTCGCTGTCAAGATTCACTTGTATGACCTTATCTTCAGTAGGAGGTTCTCTCAGTTCGAATCGCTTTTCCCATTGCGCGTCTAATTGCTGGGCCCATGGCTCTAGCTCGAGGATTTCGGGGATGTATTCGTCTTCCTCGTAAGCGTCGGCGAACGTCATGTTGACTGACATGACTTGTCTGAACACATCTCCGATGCTGGTATCTGAGTCGGAAGTTGGTGATCCGGTTGAATGTGACTGCCAGTCGCATTCTTCATCTGAACTTTCCGGGGTCGTAGTAGGCGTTACATACCCCAACCCACATCGAGTTTTATTATAGTAGTTCCGTGGTTTGCCCGCCGGGACTGGCGGCTTCAAAGGTAATCGTCGCCCAGTGCCATAGTTCAATCCTGGCGTAGTCTCTAGATCATACCCCTGTTTCTACATGAGATATTTGGATTGAGGGCTATAGAGGTACAGAGGCAGTCTCCCGGCATCTGACCCGAGGTCGACTTCTTCTATGGTGCGGGGATGAGGGTTGTTCGTCCGGCCGAAGATGATTGGATGATCTCCTCCCTTGTGTATTCGGTAAGCGTCTTCTACTGGAGTAAGATGGATTGCGGTGTACACATTTGTCACCTGTGTGTGTAGGTGAGCGCCTATACCGTGTTCCATAGCATACATCGTACATAGCTTATTGAGCTCGGTGTAGTTCAAAGATAACCCTTTATTGATGAAGTAAGGTATCTTTTCTAGGGGGATTACATCATCAGCGGAGGGGACATTAGTGTGGGCGGCCACATACTTGGCTAGCTCCGGTTCCTCTTCGGCTACCCCCTGTGTGAACGAAGACTGAGAGGACGACCTAGAAAGCTTGATCGTCAGTGGTCCAGTTGATGGAGCAGAGCGTGGAGTCATTGGCAGACTGGCGACCCCTAGTTTGGCATTCGATATGGAGCGAGGAGTGGCTGGTTCGCTGGAAGTGTCAGACCTTGCATCGAAGCGACAACCTTTCTTGGGAAGGCGTATTGTTAATGGCCTGTCCGAGGGGTTGAGCTTCCCTGTTTGTGGTTGACTGACTCTTAGTAACCTGATTGTTAGTGGCTCCGTTGTGGGTCTTGGCACTTGGTCGGATCTCGGCAGCCGGATTGTCATCTGCTCCTCTTGCGCCGAGAGGCTGATCGCGTCCTTCCGCAGAGTGGCGGTGAGGGGTGCAGACTTGCCCGGTTTGTGAGCTTGGAGGTGGATCGTCAGGGGTCCTTCTGATCTCGTGGCTGTCTCAGTATGAGCTTGTGCGTCTCCTTCATCCAGGTGCCTCTTCGACTTTTCGTATAAACAGGAGTCCGAGTAGTAAGATTCGACCCCTTTGAAGGGATCGATGTCAGCAAACTCTGTCTTCACGAAGCCGTATTTGTCGACATATTTGAGGCACTGGTGTAGCGTGGAAGGCACGATCATATAATCGTATATCCATGGGCGCCCCAAGAAGATGTTGTAAGAAGTGTCTGCATCTATGACGTAGCAGGTGACCTCGGATTGGAGATCGCCAATCTGACACTTCAGACGAGTCTTCCCGATAGGGTAGCTCCTGCCCGAATTGAAACCGCTGATGGCGGTGCTTGTAGGTGTTAGGCGATGCATTGGGATGCGGAGATGATGTTGCAGACCTTTCGGGATGATGCTTATGGAAGAGCCAGGATCAATGTGCATCCGATCCACCTTCACGTCGTCGATGTATCCCGTGTAGTATAGCGGGCGATCATGTAGGTTGGTTTTGATGAGCATGTCCTGCAGAGTGAAGACGATGTTGGGCATTGCTCCCGTGCAGGCACTATCTTGGAGATCCATGGGTGAGTCCTCCCCAGTGAGGTTAGATTGAGCGAGATAGGCATCGGCATTTTGGAGTGCTTCGCTCAATGCAATAGGAACGTCTTTGGAGAGCCTCAGGAGTTCATATAATGACAATTTGGCCGGAGTGTTAGCCAATTGTGCTAAGATGTCAAAGTTGTAGGGCCTCTCTAGCCCTTGGGCTGCGTCCTTTCGGAGAGATTTGTCGAAGCGAGTCTCCTTCGGCCTAGGCTTGTCGGTCGTCGAAGGCTGAGCCGGTCCCAGAGCATCAGTTGCAGTGGGTTGATGATTTTCAGCTGGACTATCAACCACAGGTTAGGATTGCGCTCCGGACCGCATGACGACGGCTGTAGCTTCCTCGTTGTCTGCTGAAACTGTACGGCAGGTCTTGATTTTTCTACTCTTTTTGTTGGTGGGAGATGGTGTGGGCCGAGTCACTTCTGACACCAAGTCTGGATGGACCCACATGACCTCTCCTCGTGAGGTGGTGAGAGGTACTAGACCAGCAGCTTGTTCTCGGGGCGGAGGAAGATTGGTGATCTCCATTGTCGCGAGAGGGACGGGGATTACCCCGTCTTGAGTCTCCGTCGGAGGGAAGTTGCCGAACTGTACGGACACCATATTAGCTGCTATGGTTACCTCTTCGAAGTCGATGGCCAGAGCGTTTGAATCGATGAGGCTTTGGATGTACCGTTTTAATTGGTAGCAGTCATGTGTAGTATGGTATACATAACGGTGGTAATGGCAGAACTTCGGGTTCTCCAGATCAGCCGGTCGAGGCTCCCGCCTTGGTGGAGGAAGCTGAATTCTACCTCCTTGTATGAGCATGTCTAAGATAGGCTTGACGTGGCCATCTTCGAAAGAGTAAGTGATTTGAGCCCATTGCTTGTCTGCTGGCTGTGGCTCGGGCTTCTGGGCCGTGTCGGCCACCATAGCCTGTTTTCCCTTGCTGTCCTGATTGTTGGAGGGGTTACCCCTATTATCGTTGTTGAGACGCTTGCCCTTGTTTTCCCCTTCTGAGATGTGCAACCCCAGTTGGCGGGCCTTCTTCAGTCGTTCTTCAGCGCATGTGGCGCTGATGATGAATGCCTTCCAATCTTTGAATTGACTCTCGCCCATCCAGAGACTGATCGTTGGAAGCAGTCTCTTTTGGCAGATTTCAATCAAAGAAGAATCCGGATTTCCAGAAGGCAGCTTTATGGCGGTCTGGCGGAACCTCTCAATGTAGTTCTTCGTTAACTCCTTCTCCCCTTGGACGACGTCCATGAGAGTGGACATAGTGACGTCTTGTCCTACTTTATAGAACCGTTCCAAGAACATGCGCTTGAAGCCGGCGAAGGAATGGATGCAGTTGTCCGGTAGATTGTGGTACCAATCGAAGGCGACTCCTTCTAATGCTCCAATGAATAACCGTGTGAGGATCGCATCTTCATGGGGCAGATGGTCGGTGGTGACCTCAAAGTAAGTGATGTATCGACTTGCTGAGGTTTTGCCATCATACGGGTTGATGTTGAACGGCTTATATCTTGGTAGGAATGGAACATCCCTCCACTCAGCAGGGTATGGTTGCCGTATTCTGAGATCTTGAGCATTTTCTCGGACATGAAACATGGCACGGAGCTCCTGGACCTCTCTTCTTACTTCTCGGGTCTCATCTGTCGCGACGGGGGTTGTTATTTCGGAAGGATTATTGCCCTGGTTTGGTGCCGCTGAGTTCGAATCTACATTGACCGCGGGGCCCGTGTTTGTTTGACCAGGCGCTCCTCCTTGTAGAGTGGGCAGGGCCGCTTTAATCTCGTCTACAGACTTGACCAAAGCAAGTAATATGGCTTCGAGACTGTCGATGTGCAGGCGATCGCTGGAACCACCTTGATCGCTGTCCGCCATGAACACCGTTCTTACGTGAGGAGTGACGGAAGGAATGGTGGAGGATGTGCCCTCTGAGTCGTACCCATGTACCGAGAAGTCATCGGGATAGGTGGGAATATTCTCTTCGGGCTCGGACTCGGAGGGAATGGTATCCCCAGCTTCAGAGCTTGCCTTGTTTTGAGAGTTACGGATGTCCTCGGGGGCATCAGCGTCCGTTGCTCCTGATGGAAGAGTTGTTTGTGCGGAATTGGTTCCTTGGAACATCGGATTGTTGCGGATGTTCGGAGGAGTGCTACCCCCAGCTCCTTCAACCTCCAGCGATGTGGATGATGAATTTCCCATCGAGGTAAATTTCGTCTTTGAATGGGTGTGTTGGAATACACCAGTGGAGGACAACCGTTTAGATGACAGTTTCTTAGTTGTAGTGGTTGATATCTTCGGACTGGAGATGCTCGTTTTCTTCCTTCTCTCTTCGACGAGGACTTTTTGAGCAGAATTATAGGAGACAACAGGAGGTGCCTCATCTTCTGAGTTTGGGTGCTGTAGCCTTTGGAAGACGGATGGCCGCGCTTCTGTCATTGTCGTGTTGTTGCAGCAGCAATTGACGATGATTTGGGTGCAGCGATGTCCAAGCGAGGACTCTTTGCACACCGACACTCCTTCTCTTTCCTTGCGTTTGTGGAGGATCATCTCTCGCATGTCAGAGGAACCACTCTGTCTGTTCTCCGCGGGGGGCTGGACTTGAATAGTTGTATGCAACTTTCCATCCGAGGCCCGTGTGATAGTCAACGGGACGCTCAGATAGTCAGAGGTTGGAACAGCTGACTGGGCTCGATGAGCCCGCACTGCCCTAGACTTCCTTCTTTTAGCACTTGTGGGTGCGTAATAGGAGGAGTCCAAGTTGAATGCCACAGAGTCTGGCTTATCATACAGAGAATCATCAGGGTCGGGACCGTATGAGAGACGGTCGAAGACCGATCGAGAGAAGCGTAGAACGGACGCTATGCTGCCAGAGTTGGGTACCGTACAGGCTGTCTGCATGCGGTCATCTTCTGCTGTCGGATGAGTTGTCTTTGGGCGGCTAGGAGTCACGACCGTACAGGCTGGCCGCATGCGGTTGGCAATAGTGGCCGCATGGGTTTTCTGCAAGCGGCTGCCTCTTGTAGCCTCATATATTTCATCCATGTGATTGGCGACTGTAGCTGCATAAACTATGCGGCTGCCAAATGTGACCGCATGATTCTTCTTCATGCGGCCAGCGACTGTGGCCGCATGGGCTTTGTCCATGCGGCTAGCGGATGTGGTCGCATGAGCCTTTTTTACTCGACTAACTCCCCTATACGGCTCAGTTCGCGTAGAGTTCCTCTTTGCCTCTACAAGTCCAGCATTATAGTATTTTCTTCTGCCGGACTTGGAGACAACAGAGTTGTCTACGGTCTGAAGTGGGGCCGCAGAAGAGTCCTTCTCACCGTCTTGAGCAACAGAGGGTATACCATCGGGGGCTTGGGGAGGAGCAAATGATTTTGGCCTCCACTCTCTGCGAGCCTTTGTCGTGCGGGTGCGCTTCTGGACTGGGCCAGCGCTTCCTTCGGAGAGCATCTCTTCAAACGCTTGTTGGTCGAAGCGGATGACCATCTTTTGTTGCGTGGAGCCAAGCGTGGCTGCATTCGATTGCGTCACCAACTCCTCAGCTGTGGAGAAGTTAGTCCCCAGCAGAGTTGCCATCGTGTTTGCCATTGATTGTAAAAGTACAGAACAATTATCGGAGGACTGAACTTAGACTCACAATACAAACTCGCTTGTACAAAAAAAGCCTAGGGACGAAAACCTAGGTACAGCAATCTAAGTACAATTGTTTATTTTAGATTCTGGGGGGTGACGATAGAGGCTCGGGAAGGCGACGGCAGCCCTGCCTTACTCCTTGGACGATCGGTATGCAGCCTTGGCTCCTTGTGAAAAGATGGTTGGCGTTGACGAAGAAGTGCTCTTTTTGCTCCTCTGTTACTCTCCTGGCTTCTCTCTCTCTCTCTCTGTGTACTCTCTCTCTGACTCTGTATATTTTTATTCTTTTTGTTGCCGGTCCCTTTTACAAAGAAATGATGCTAGCTATTTATAAGAGTGGGGTATGATCATTAGGGTTTGCTAATGATCATTTGTTTGGAATGTCGACGCTCCTTCAATCTATCTGAACCCTTGATCCTGATTACAATGAATCTCGGCCATTAATGAGGATAGCACCAAATCTTGTGAGCAATTAATGTTAACTGCTTTAAATCTCCATGATGGATTCTACCAATATCCGATTGCTCGCCACGTGTCCCGTTGGCTTGATGATAAATGATATGCTTTGATCTCAGTAATTATGATGATGATGTTAAATATATTTGTTGAGATTCGGTTAAATCGTTGATTGATCCGATGCCACGTGTTTTGATTGTGGGTCCTGCCAGAGCCGCATAGGACGGGCAACACTTGAACCGCAGGGAGATACTCTTCGTGAGCCGCATAGGACAATGCTTCATCGAACCGCAGGGAACGAACTCTCAATGAGCCGCATATGCATAGTCTTTGCGAGCCGCATGAGCTAGCGTTGTATTGAGCAGCAGGGGCTGAGCTCTCAGTGGGCCGCATATGGCTGATTTCTGCTAGTCATATAGGGTGACTTCTCAGTGAGCCGCATGAAGCTGTTCTCTATTTAAGCCGCATGAGATTTGCCATGTGGCAACCTAGGATTTCTGACGGATCGGGTCAGAGATCTTCTTCTTTTCTCGAAGAGTCTGTCATTATGGCAGAGCCATTATGACACTTTATGCCAGAGCCGCCACAGTCGTCAAATCGTGTCAGAGCATTAAATAAGGCCACTATTCAAAGGGCCAGCTGTAGGGAAGGATCACAGGGGGACACGTGGCATCGATCGAGCCGTATATTCCTGCTGAACCGCATACACTCTCGAGCCGCTTGAGACGGAGAGTCTTCCTTTTGAACTGTATAAGACAGCTCCCATATGAGCCGCTTGGGCTTTGTATCCGGAGCCGTATGGACCATTATTCTGATATTTTCTATGCTTCTACAGTTAACATGATAGTGGCCCGTCGTGGCGCACTCTTAACAAGCAACCTTAACATGATAACTCTTGATAGTGGTCCGTTGTGGCGCACTCTTGATATGACAAGTAAACCTAACATGACAAGTGTAATCAAGATGCTGTTGCGACGGCTATTCTCCTTACTAATACAACTCTTTTGGACCCCGTGGTTAAATTCTTTGTGTATGCGTGGACAAGCTACATGTCTCGTCTTGCATCATGTCTAGGACATGGATTCCTGATTACCACGGTTTGGGATTCATACTGAATCTGACTAGGTTAATGACTAGATTGATCAAGTAGTTCATATAGAGAGATTTTCGAGTCACAAGCGATCCCGTTATCTGGGCGCTTTAATTGGACTTGTAGCCTGCCGTCGAGTAGGGCACATTTTTAGCACATTGTCATGTGTTGCACCCCCAAGTCACCTAATACAACTCTCTCAACTTGCAACAAGATAACCTGGATAGCTGCAGTGCTTGTGACTGTGGAAATATCTCGTTGCATCTTGTTAGTAACTAGGCTTGTGATAACCCTAGTTAGCTAATGTATCAAGCCGTACTCATTGCTTGGCCATGTTTGATGGATGGAGTCAGTCCAGTCCAGTCTAGTTTTGTATAGAAAGTGTCCGTTTGTTTATTTCAGTACATCATTATTTATGCTTTACTTTTGTCGATAAATGATTAGAGACGAAGTTCTGTTCAGAAGAAGGGTTACAACCCCGGTCCTTGTTTGGTTTACGGGTTGTAACTTGGATTCCCGAATAGTTCCTAATTCATCTTGTCATTTGTCGTCCTATTTAGTACCCACACGTTATACATGCTTCTTATGCTAAACATTGATTAGTGATTAAGTTCTGTTCAGGAGAAGGGTTACAACCCCGGTCCTTGTTTGGTTTACAGGTTGTAACTGGACTTCTGGAATAGTTCCCAGGTCATCTTATAATTGTCGTTCAATATAATTATCACAGGCTCTCGTGCCCTAGTTACATAACATGCTCACAAGTCTCAGTTATCTACATGCTCATAAGTCTCAGTTATCTAACGTGCTCACATGTTCCACTTACCGTACATGTTTGCATATACCATTTTTCTTACATGGTTTAACTATGTCACAAGTTCTTTGTTTAATTCACAAGTCCACAGTTTACATTATGTCACATGTTAATTACTTATGCTCCAAGTGGCTTACTTATTGTCTTTTCTATTTTTCGGAATGAGTGCATTGGTAGTGCACGAGTCTCGATCTGTATTTACTTATTGCTTTCTCTAACCATTGCTATGTTAGCTATTGCTGGTTTTAGTCCATAGTTTTGCTTCCTTTGTGGTACTTGCTATTTGGGGTCTGACCCCACTGGTTTTGTTTGGCCAGATCTGATAGAGGAGCCCAGAGGATCTTCCGTACCATCTACTCGACGGTGGCCATTCGGATCGCCAGAGTACCTGAGTGGGTTTCTTGTTTTATTCTCCCACTTGAAATATACATTATTCTTTTGTGGCATTTAGCCTCCGAGCACGGGTTTAGCTCGTGTTTTTGGATCTTGACATTTAGCCTACGGGCTAAAACATAATGTACGTATTTCTAGACTATAGCTAGAGCTTATCATATATGACTATTACTCTTGCTAGTTCTCTATTTTGGTATGACTAGCTTCATGATCATCCATGTATAAATGGTTTTGGACGCTTTACTATTGTATGTCTGATGATCATACTTCTTGTACTTTGTATAAACGCCTGTGATTGAGATACCTAGGATTGTCTGACCTAGGATCGACTATTTGCTTATAGAAGTAACCCCCATGTCTTGACATCTTATACGTAATTTTAGAGTAATGGTATACTTTGGAATTGCGTAGCTGGCATTGTCCATCCCCATTTGCCAGTATTCTGGTTCTGGGTATGACAAAAATGCTATTGGAAGGATGTTTAATCAATGAACACTATTTGGAGGTGGTGTATCAATTATATAATATAATCTTTTTCTTCTTGAAATCATGTAGACAAAATAAAGAAAATTAACGTTACCGGCCGTCTCCATGGAAGTCGCACAAAGATGTACTGTCCTAAGAGTTAATCTGGGATCTATGTGTAGACTTTTTCTGAATACTCATAGTGGTAAAAGCTTCGCTCTATCGACTTCTCCTTGTTGTACGGATAGATCGACCCGAACTTATCTCTGCCCAGAGCAAGGATTTGAAGAACAATTTGAGTTTCGAAGAGAATAGAATTGAAAAGAGTTTCTGTGTAGTATCTTTTGTGTAGAAGAAAAGGGAAAAGGGCCTCAATATAAGCAGTTCCGAGTACTCTCCTAGGGACATGAAAATAAAAGGCTAATTAAAACCAACATTAAAGAGGAAAGAAATTAAATAAACATGGGACAAATCACCAGCCATTAAAGGAGCAATTACTGTGCCTAACGTTTGAATTTAAAATCAAAACGGTCATTAGAAAGTGAACAACAAAAAGATTTTTAGCGTCTAAACCCAAACCTGAAGACGAAATCGAGTCGGCTTTAGCGCCCGCATATATGGACACGTACCCGCACTCGTTACGCGCATCGAATCAAATCGAGCCAGGTCGAGCTAGATGCCGGTGGTGGCGGCGCGTGAGTATGGCCCAAGGGTTTCCCACACAACTTCACAAGACAGCAAATGGAAGGAGTTAATATATGCACAATTTTCCCTTCGTTCACAGCCGATGTGGGACTAAAGGAAACAAATAGATTGAGATTTCACCCATTTAATGTGTGTGTGGACACACACAACCAACAATCCCTCCCAAAGGTCAAGATCCGAAGTAATAGAAGAAAAATGGAGCAAAGAATTTATGGGCATATATATACTATGCAACGATGAGATGAACTACAGCCTTAAATCTCCCTTCATGACTATTTTCTTTATCTGAAGAAGTGCTTGATGGACTAAGCCTTGAATCAGACTTCTTAAACCAGATTTAGAAAATAACATGCATAGTACACTAGAGGTTCTTGGGTCTATAGGGTGGCGCTTTTATATGGCCATGAACATTTTTTTATACTCACGAGAGTTTTCTAGGATCGCCCTGTACTATAGTCGCGACCTTCATGACCTCTCATATAGGTAAGTCCTCAAAGGTTGGTGATATGAGTCAAACCTGCATATCATACTTAGACTTATTAAGAGTTAAAACTCATCCTAATCATATCACACCGGAACATTGTCACTATAGGGAAGGAGTATCATTGTACGTTATTGTACATCCTCTTAGGCATTAGTTTAAAAGAATTTAATCTCATCGTCAGTGTTCCATAATAGTCACCTAAGTCCAGTTTGTTCCTACCCATTAAACCGGCTTCTTGGGATCTTCAATCAGACTCGGTTAGGTTGCCACTGCTAGTGACTAACATATGGGCTTAACTATAGTACCCCTTCCCGCTTAGTTCAACCGGATGGGCCGAACACAACGGCCATTGGACTTGGCTATGCAACGGCTTGCTCGAAGTTCCGTTTGGCCGAAACAACTCAACGCTCAGGTGGGTAGCTCAATGAACTTGCCTCAGCTTGGCAGTCATACTAATAAAATAGAGTTTTCACATGCACTAAGTAGGTTTGTTAATAAAAGAGATGAACCCATATAGCTAAAAGAATAATCCCATTGAGTCAAGTATATGTCTAGAACACGAAGAATTGCCAACATCTTGCTTAGATATTCTCCACGATGGTTTCCAAAAAGTTAGTATGTGGACTTTCGACCTCACGTATTGAGTGAAACAAGTTATGCCGCGGGCTATCGACTTGATGTTATAGCAGACACGGTCCCACGATCCCACGGCTTGTTATAGCCATACAATCCTACGATTTCAAGGCTTGTCATATAGAGTATGAGTCGGTTAATGGCACTGCCCAGAAAAGGTTGGTTCAAGTTAGGCAGTAAGGCTATCAAATAGTCATTTCTGGGTTTGAGTCAAATAAAAGATTGAAACATTGAAAGTGCTCAGATTGTAGGTCGTCGAGGCAGTCCCTGGTTCGGAAGCTACAAAAAGTATGAAAGTAAAGATAAGAAATGGTACTAAGAATGGTAAGTTGATTCGAGTCTTGCATGGTCATTGGACAACTTGTGCACAAGGTTTGAGTTCCTCAAACCATTGTCGGGCCACTGCGATCGATTCGACCTAGGATGAACTTGCATGTGGAACCTTTAATGGGGATCGACCTGGTTGAAGTGTGAGCCATATAGCAGGTATTAAAGGAAATTCTGGTAGCTCGCACCTCTTTATAGAACGTACCACTTATCCATATGGTCTAGGGATGGCTCGAATTGCCAGTGACCTTTTATATAGATTGAGTCGACATGATAGCGATGATCCGCATGCTTGCCTTAGAACGAGTCAAGAGTGTATGCACGGTACAAAAGAGTCATAAAGTATGTACACAATATACAACAATAGTATGGAGCCTAAGATTTTGACTATAGCAGAAACACGTGCTTCGGCATGTGAGGTGGTGTCGTGTTTTGAGTCGTTGACACTAAGTTCACAAGTCTATGATTGAGCCATTTGCACGATGAAACGGAAGAAGTCTGTAAGGCAAGTATTGAGTAAATTATACTATGTTGCGAGGCACGTCCTTGATGTTATTACATGAATGAGTTTTATGGCACAACTATGTCGTTGTGTCAAAAAGTAGACCAGGAGTCTATTACTTGAATCTGATCATAAGACAAGATAGAAACACCACAAAAGAATAAGTCACACTTACTAGAATAACATGTTGGTTTTGTATGGATTAGAGAGGTGCTTCCCACAAGTAAGGTCGGTACTAACACCCCACCAGTTTACGTGTAGGTTATAGGTACTTGCTTGTTTGAGGTGACACTTGCTTGGACACACTGAGGCATGGACTTCCTTGGCGCTTTGAGGCGTACGACCAGTTGAAGACTTCTTCTATATGGGATATAATGTATGGACATCACCTTCTACAAATTACAAGCCTTGATCTTTTGTATTGAGAGATGAGAGAGAGAAGAATGATTATATACAAAGAGAAAGTGAGCCTGAGTGAGTGTAATCTTGGCCTCGTGCCTTTGAAATTCTATTACAATATTAATAAAAATGATTTTGTTTTCTATACATCTTATGTTATTCAACTTCTCTGCTCGGGACTTTATGCAACGACCCCGTCGTCAAGCTGCTATATTTGGTCGTTATAGTATTTGCCTTGTGCGAGCACAACTTAGGCTCGTGCGGCATCACACCCATGCGAAGACGATCTATTCTGTAGAATCGGGGCGCGACATAACAATATCAGAGCACGGGTTTACGTTCTTGGACTTTCATTTAATTCTTTTGAACTCTAATTTTGTATATGTGCTCGATATTGTAACGCTCTCTATCAATGTGCGGGATGTTCCTTACAATAAGTCCATATATTTTGTAAATTGCATATGAGTACATTGATTGAAATAATGATATTTTATGTAAGGCTTGTTGGCTGAGTCGAGCTGGACAATACACACCTATGTTAGTGTCGATGACAGCGAGCCACATGGGGATCAAAATATGTTCGGATATGGATGAGTTGGACTCGAATCTGAGATGTTAGATAACTATTCATGGGAGGTGTTATCGGACGATGATATCGTGAATGCGATATAGATGGATCATGCTTGGATTTTGTGGAATTGATCAATTTGAAATTCAAAGTGTGATCGATTGTGATTTGAATAATCATTTTGAGGATTTATCGGATGACTTTATCCCTGAGTAGTGTACATGATAGCTTTGGGGGTGTTTTATCGGTTGAGGATTTGGCGTACAAATGAGTCTCAGCAAGTGTTGCGAAAGTGCAAAGCCTTACAATATATGCCATAATAAGAAATGACGCGTATCGTATTAAGATTGCGTTGAGTATGAACTTCAAGATAATATAGTAGATAGTTTGATCAGAGAAAAGTTGGTGTGCAAATGAAATGATGACTTAGTCGAGGACTCAATATGGATCGTATACGAAAATGTTAGCGCATGACTCAACGAAATTGAGTTTCAAAAATTGACTAAGGAAAGGTATCATAATTAGAAGATAGCATGCATGGAGATTTGATTGAAAATACGGGAATGACTCTAAGGATCTAAGATAAAATTGCTCAATAACTTGAGTTAGTACATAATGATACGATTGAAGAAATGTATTGCATGACGAACTAATATAGATAGTAACAATGTGATTTGGGTTTGAACAGATTAATCATATAACTAGTTCGCAAGATAGATATAGCGGATTTGATCTTGAATGTCGAGGAGATGATTGTATATTCAGTTGGATGATAGCATTGTTGCACGACACAGAGTTTGTTGTAAAAGGATGATTATCAGGTTATGTATATCATCGATGGTAGTGAGACATATCAAAGATTGATGTGCAATAACTCGGGGGTACTCTAGATCGATGAATGATGATCATGTTGAATGCTATATTTGTATGGTTTCTATAGTTTTAGAAATTTATGGAATGATGATTGTAACAAACGTTTGGATGATTTGATTTGGTAGACTTGAAGTATATGTAAATGGATATTAGTTAGACTATGTAAAACAAAAATATTGACAAAATTAGAGGATGAATGGGTTGACATAATTCTGTTGAATTAGATTATATGATCATTGATATGAGGATTGTTGCGACTCAGAGAATTGATTGTAGGTGATCTTGTGATTTTGCGATAAAATAGATGCAGTATTTGAGGACCAGTAGGTTTGGAGATTTGTGGTAAGTTATAATCAACGAATGCATGTTCAAGATGTTACGACTTAGAAATTAGAATTGATGATTATGACTTATGATTTTATGGTCGAGGTATATGAGTTTGGATTGGTAGGTGTCGAGCGAATTAAGGATTGTGACTTTGAGAGTTATGAGATTGTGTCGTTGAATCATGTTATGATCAAGGATGTTGGTTGAAATAAAATTGCCCTAGGAATGGCTTTGTTGAACGACACGGACCCCTTGGACTAAATGATTCAAATGCGAAGAGGAAAGATATATGGTCGAAGTTTAGAAATTGGAGTGCGACGAGCTTGGGTAGAAAATCTTGTACTATCGACTATGGTTTCACCTTAGGATTAGGGGTGGGTGTTATGATATTGGTTGCATGGAACGGAGATCACAACAAATGACTTTGACTTTGGCCTTGGTGAGTTAGCCTAGCGGTTAGGTAGACGTCCCTTCGTCGAGAAATAGAATCAGTACGAATCGACCTTAGCAAGAGTTACCTGGGTAGATGATAGAGCTGGGGTAGCTAGTTAGAAGTGTTCTTGAAAATTTGTTTGAGGATTGATAGGATTGGATATTAGTGTTTGGTTGATAGGATGATTCAATTATATGGAATCGATTTTTTTTTTAAAAATGGAAAAAAGTTGACAATTAAAGACGAACTTATGCTTTGAAGAAGTTAAGTTAGTTCTTGAGGATGAAAATTGTACCTGTTAGTTTTGTTCAAATTCTCTATCACAAGGCTTGGCTAAAATGCATATATTTCGATGATTGTTACACCCTAGTCCCAAAATACGTAGAACTAGGATACATATACATGCCAGTTACATATCAAGTGGACTCCAGCCCAGCTCGAATACGTATAAGCTGTCTTGGTTTCTAAAACTATCTATCAAATCAACTAATATTTATCTATCTCAATCCACAGAATATATAATAAAAAAACAATATGTGTCATGGTCTGCAGCCCAGTAACACATAGGTTTGAGTAGACTCGAAGAATAATATAGGTCTACAAAACTAGGCTAAAGAGAAGAGATATAAATAATGAGTAAAATATGGATTCATGATAACATACATGAATCAAATATAGCAGAAGCACCATGTCGTCGGACTACTCCTGCATGAACGACTACTTGAAGAGATCACTAGGTCCTCAGGGAATATAGCAAAGTATATACAACATTCCACTGAAACAGTAAAGAAAACATATGAACTAAAGGGTACTATCCTAACCAGTCTAAGTGATATGGACGTGAGAACATATACCGGATATCAGGCTTAGCCATTGAGGCTCACAAGCTCCTCAGCAGGCTATTGCCCTTAGGCACCGTGTCATGGGACCAAAGGGCATACGAGTAGATCAAATAGATAACCACCCAAGCTCTGCTACAGAGACAAAGGTATACTAGTAGAATACCATCCAAGTCCCTATATGGAAACGAGGCTAAACTAGTAGAATAACAGCCAAGTCCCATATATAAAAACGAGGATATTCGAGTAGAAATATATAAAATATATATACGTCCTGATATAGCGGTAATGTTCGGCCCACCCCATGTCTAGAACTAGCAAGTCAAGTCAAGTCTAGTATAACAAGTCACAAGTGCAAGTATCAATCTAGTATCCTATCACGAAGTTCATAACCACGAATACTCATGAAAATTGTCTATCATGAATCGTGTTGATGTCCTGTGGTCTATCGTGTCAATAAAACAAGAATAACATACACGCAATGCCTAATGTCAATACTCGATGACTACAAGATCTCATCGGCCTCCTAATACAATATGGACGCAAAGTATCGACTATTCCTACGTCCTACATGATGATAAACAAGAAATAAAAACAACAATAAAGGAAAGAAACATGAACTGTAACATTGGCAAGGTACACTTGCCTGGATTCTCGGGATGAGTATATAGTAATGGTCCGACTCCAACAACCATAGCCGAAGCATCATGGACTCATAGAACAAATAAAACTACCAAATCAATATTGGTACTAATGGAATATCACACATGGTATAACTATGTCTTTGATATAGCTAATCTAGTCTATAACCAAATATGGATATATATACTATATGTAATATTACGCATCTTTATTAAAATATTATATTTATTACATTATATTAATTCTAAAATAATAAAAAATAACTCTAATTATTATCTATTTATATCATCTAAAAGAAAATAGAGTACCTAGTTAATACGTTTAACTAGTCGCACAATATTACCAACTTGTCGGGTTGATTGGAATAAAATAATAATAGAAAAACTAATAATTTTTAATTCTAAAATAAATCAGGAAAATAATGGTAGTCATAAGTTCATATCAAAAAGTACATGATTTTTATCATAGAAAAATATAACGAAAGTTCGGGGTTCAAACAAAATAGATTGAAATTCAATTTCAAGGTTCAATAGTTTATCCTACGAATATGGATGCATAAATATATACCAAACTCAACAAAATCATTAGAGAGAAATATAGGACAATAGAGGAGGGTGTTAGGGATGTTACAATAATTTGATTGAGGTCGAGAAGCATCATAAATTGCTGAAAACAATCGTGTACCAAAATTGATTCAGTTTGGACCAACCTTTGTACAACACGTGCTACGACAAACATAGTAGATCCACGTGATGTGGCTCCTAGAGATGGTAAAGGACATATAGGGGTATGTATTAGAATTTGATTAATGGAGGATTGATCAATAAAAAGTATGAAAATATGCATGTAAAGACAGCAAACCTGCTGTGATTTTCTGATAGGTTCAGCTAGATAGGGGCTCGGATTCGTCTTTGTGCCGACCATGAAAGTTATTATTGCTACTTGGTGGGGTCTATGAGGGACATCTTGGCTTTGCAAAGAACCTTCTCGAAGAATTCTATGAGGTCGAAAAAGGTTCAGACAACAGCAATCTCCAACAGCAGCAGTAGGGGCGTCCAGGGCTGCTCTATGTCAATTTTTGGAGTTGAAGTAGGCGGTTCTGGTAGCTTTGGAAGGCCATGGGGGCGGTAGAGGATGGTGTTGGGGATGTTGTGGAGGGGCTAGAGTGGTGGTAGAGTCTTAAGAATGGACGGCCAACAGGTATTAGCAACAACAGCCGTGGGTGAGAGTGAGATGTGGGGATCTGAATCTTATAGCTTGGGTGTTCAGTTTTAGCATATATATAAATATATATATATATGGAAACGGGAGAGGGGTTTCTCTAGGATGGTTAAATGGAAGAGGTAGAGAGTTAAGGAGTGGTTTTAATGGTCTTAATGGGAGGAATAAAATGGACGGGTTAATATTCTGGTAAAATGAGAGAGGGAGGGAGTTAATGAGTTGTTTTAATGGTCTTAATGGGAGGAATGAAAGGGAGGGGTTAATATGCTGGTAAATTAAGAGAGGGAGTCAGTTAAGGAAAAACGACAGAGGTATAAAGGTTGTTTGAATGCAGGAGATTAAAAGAGGAGGTTATGAAGATGAAGAGTTTGGTTGTTACCAACTCCTAGTAGGAAGGGAAAGAGTTTAGGAGTTACAACCCTTTATTGGCTAAATTTTAAATCTTCAAACACTAAAAAATATAATGTATTGGTTTGAGGATAAAGTGGTGTTTGGTATTTGGCATGATAGATAGGTGTTTGGTGTTGAGGGTTTGTGTCATGTTGGTGACAATGGTCAATTGGATTTTAATTTAGTCTAGTCAAATGTCATGATCGTTGAATATATAAAATAAACTACAAGTGTGGGAGTTTGAGAGTGATACAAAGGTCACGGTGGAAGACTAATTTGTTCAGGTCAGAAATATGAATTTTTATTTGAAGACAAGAGTTAGTGTTGTGTTTCCAAAATTATTACTATTATACGGTGCACAAAAGATATAATAATTGAAAGTATGTAAAAAAAACTCTATCTTCCTAACGCTAATTATCCTAAAATAAACAATAATATCATACTATACTATATATACGTAAAGTTGGGTGAGGGGGTTTACAATCTATCCACCTTAGAAAATTTCGTCCTCGAAATTCAAAATCAATCTCCCCTACGTCGAACTCAACATATCTTTAAATATATAAACACCACTTTGTAGAACCCTAGAGGGGGGTGAATAGGGAAATAAAAAATAACTTGATCATAAGAAGCAATATATGACAAATAAAAAGATAAAGTAAGAAGATCAAACACAAGATATATCCAGGTATCCTTGCTTGAGGCAATCCAGTCCCGGAACTCTCTCCGGCTTAAATCCACTATTTAATAAAATAGTACACACGAGTTTGGATCCGAAAACTCACCAACTTCAACACGAGTTTGGATCCGAAGAACTCGCCAACTTCAACACACGAGTTTTCTTACGAAGGCTCGCCAACTTCAAAGAAATGAGAAGAGAACTTATTGATCTTCTAACACTTGAAGATCAAAAATTACAACTCTTAAATACTCTAGCACTTTGGGAGAGGATGACAATTAAAAGCTTGGTAGAGTATTAATGGTGGAGCTCTTGGTTGTTTAGAAAATTTATGGCAAGAGTTGGTGAAAGCTTCAAGAGAGAGAAGGCTTTCATTTATAGAGAAACCAAGAGTAGGTAGCATTTAATGCTCCTGGATACAGCCTGACCGGTATACCGTCGGTATGCACCAGCATACCATCGGTATACCGGTCGAACAGTAACGGTCATATTAATATCCATTGGGAGCATTTAATGCTGCTATTAATGCAGTCTATGCCATTCAAAAATCAAATTTTCGTAAGCCGGTATACCGTCGGTATGCCACGGTATACCTGTTTACCATTGATTATAAAAGAACAGAACAATTATATGGGAGGACTGGACTTTTACTTCACAATACAAACTCGCTCGTACAAAGAAAGCCTAGGGACAAAAACCTAGGTACAGCAATCTAAGTACGATTGTTTAGTTTTGATTCTGGGGGGTGACGGTAGAGGCTCGGCAAAGCGACGGCCGCTCTGCCTTACTCCTTGGACGATCAGACGTAGCCTTGGCTCTGATGAAGAAATGCTTTCAGGATGGGAAGACTCTTCTGTGTGCGCCTTTTGTCTCTCTGTGTATCCAGCCGGGTGGGATCTCTTTTGCAAGGGAATGGCACCTTGCTATATTTTTTTCTCTTGATCCAATCCTTCTGCAAGGGAATGGCACCTTGTTATTTATAGGAGTGGGGTGTCATCATTAGGGTTTGCAATGATTGTCCTAAAAAAGTCGGCGGCTTAGGGATTTAATTGCCATTTTCTTTGATCCTCTTTTGTTGGCAATTAATCTGGACCACTAATCTTGATTGCAACGAATCTGGATAATTAATGCTGATTGTGTAAAATCCATATGGGCAATCAATGTTGATTGTCATGAATCTTTGGAAGCTCGAATCTCCTGCCACGTGTTTAATCTGCATGATTACAATAAATCTACTTTAATTCGGGTAATTATGATGATTGCACTAAATCTGGTTGTTGGGATTTGTTGATAACTCTTGATTGATTTAATGCCACATGTCTAACCATCATTACGGGAAGCTGATCTTCTGCCATGTGTCATAACCGTGAGCCACAGCCGCATGAGGGTAGCTTCTTAGGTTTTGAACCGCATGAAGGTGGCAGCCGCATAGGTGTAGCCTCCGAAATCTGAGCCACATAGGGGTGGTTTCCAATAGAGCCGCATAAGACTAGCCAGATGTCAAGGCTGCATGGGCATGGTCTTTCAGTGTTTGAGCTGCATGGAGATGATCCCCATGATCCGAGCCGCATGAGAACATCGACCGCATGGGGTGGCTTCTCAGGATTTGAGCCGCATGATGATGGTCTCCACGATCCGAGCCGTATGAGAGCATCAGCTGCATGGGGGGAGTGGCAGCCGCATAGGGAGCTTTGGAGTTGGTGGATCGTGCCAGCTGTATAGGAGATTTTCTTCATTTCTCGAGGAATACGCTGTCATGTCAGAGTTTATCATTTCAGCTTTAATGTCAGAGTTATCGCTTTATGTCAGAGCATTTAATGGGAGCAGTCACTTTATGGCCAGTTGTAAAAGCAAGCTGCATAGGGCCACGTAATTCTTTCCTGGGCCGCATGAGGCTATTGGAGAGTTTCTGAGCCGCATGAGGCTCTGATAGATTCCTGAGACGCATGAGGCTCCTTCTATTTTGAGCCATATGGGCTTCTTCTGTTTTGAGCCGCATGAGCTTTTTTTGTTCTTTTTCATGCTTCTACAAGATCCACTTTAAAGTTTTCAATTTGAAAAATTGAAATACTTTGAATAAGAAGCATGGCTATATGAGCTCCGCTGGCCGCATAGGATGTTCTGGCCGCATGGACTTCTTGGCCGCATGGCCTGTTTGGTCGCATAGACTCCCTTGCCGCATGGGCTCCCTGCCACGCGTGCGTCTCATTAATTGCCCTTAATTCGTTTTAGAGCCGTCTTTTGGGGGAATCCCAAGAGTTGGTTCATTAAATATTTGGATTTTATGCCCTGGTGAATCTTCTTTATGAGAGGGAGCGAAATCCGAGGAGTTAGTTTTGCCTGCAGCATACGACCCGAAGCGGTTATCGGTCCACGTGCCCCCCTATGTCTACCTATAAATAGGGGTGCTTTTAGGACAGAGAAACTTCTTTGCTTTCTTTTGTCTTCCTCTTCTCTTGCTCTAAGCCACTGTCTTTGTTTTCCTTCTCCGATCATCAATCGACGATGGCCCCCAAAGCTTCCAAAGCTTCCAAGGCCTCTGCTGCAGCAAAAGACAAGAAGGCGACGGCTCCCTCGCCGACTGTAGCGCCCCCAGTCCATCCTGACATCCACCCTGCCATCAATGGTAAGGACTATATGGAAGATCGAACACTTCAAACCCTAAAACAATGGCTCTATTGCATATTTTTATGCACAAGCCTTCTTTCCCTCAGCATTCAATACGTTCTTCGTCTTTATGAAGCCGCATATGTTGTATGGGCCACATGAATTTCTCATATCCGAGCCGCATGGGGTATGCCCTATGTTTGAGCCGCATGAGAATGTCTGAGCCGTATAAAAGCCTTTAGAACTGAACCGCATGAAGCCCCTCTGAACAGAATCGCATGAGCTCCTAATGGATTGAGCCGCATATCATTCCACGAATCAGAACCGCATATGAACCCACCTAAACAGAGCCGCATGAGGACTCGTCTAAACAGAGCCGCATGTACTCTGTAAAAACTGAGCCGCATAAGAACTCGTTTAATCAGAGCCGCATGAACTCTAAATTTCTGGCGATCTCCTGACTTTGTTTCTTTTGTCTCTTCTCAGTAAATCTGCCAGTCAATGCTGCAGGAGAACCCTTGGTGGATCAGGCCCAATTTGCCCTAGGAGTTCGATTTGACCATCTAATCCAGCAGGTGGTGGAGCAACTACCCCAGAACGAGCCTGAGGAGAGGCTGAATCTTATCAAGAACCAGCCCTTTCGCTTTCTCTGTGCCATGCTGAACTCAGGGCGATTGGAGGGAAAGTACCTGAAGCCGACGTTCTTCTTCAGGGACGCCCTGACTGTGAAAAACTCTCGGGTATTAGATATATCTGAGAATTGGAATTTTATTTCTGATGGGAGGGCGATCCACATCCCCCAGATGGAGCGTCATTTCCCATTGGCGTGGTTCAATATGTTGCCGATGGACAAGAAGATGCCGGAATCCTTGACCCCGAGCCGGTCGGAAATGATTGTAGATAACATCTACTACAATAAGCACATCGGATCAGCGTACGCTGGCAGGGAACTGGTTAGCTGCTACGTGATGGGATTGGCCCCGGGTACCTTCTTAAATGCGCAAGGTCCCAATTTCTTATTTTCTCAAGCCGACACCTTCCTGAATCAACTTGTTCGAAAAGGGTCTTATCCCGTTGGCCGGCTCTCACTTTTGAACTGGATACGCCCCATCCCTTCGTGGGCCAATTTGACCGGGTGGATTTTGCAAGAATATGGGACTTTCCTGCATGAGGTTGGTCTCTACCACGCCATCTGGGGTACATGTCACGGACTGCCCATCAACAAGGAGTTGTTCATGGCTCTCTTGGAGATGTACAACCGGCGGATGGGGACCTTTTTTGTGCCTGGAGGGGAGATTGGTCTTGCTCTTCATGAGATGCACGCAGTCTCTAGGCTGCCCTGGGGCAATAAAGTGTTTGAAGTATATACTCCAGCGAACGAAGAGTTCAAAGATTTGGAGCAATGATATCCGGGTTTTGTTGCTGTCTACCAGGAGTTACTGTTAGCAGACGACCAAGAAGGATAGTAGCTCGGAAGGGAATCTTCCGTATACTAGGGCTTGGCTCTCCCACCTTTTTCAGCAAGGTGCCTCAGGCCGGGTTACTCCCCGGAATCCTATGACCCGAGAGCAAGTACAGGATCTGGTGTTAACTGCCAAGAAATCGAGGGCCTTGAGCGACACGTTTGGGAGTCAAACTGATTTCTTTGATTATTTTTATCAGGATACCCAGCCGCTGTCGGAGAAGGCAATCCTGGCAGGGTTCCTGATTGTATGGCTACGGAATTGCGTAGTCTCACGAGGAGTTGGTTCCATTGAGAGGATCAGCCAAAATTTTATCCTTTCTGCCGTGAAGCTGGCCTTCGGGGTCAGACTGGCTCTTCTTTCGGCCATTGTATGCAGTATACACCGTGGCCTTCGTACTTTTTTGTCCAAGGTTATTGCCCGTGACACGGTGATGAACTTTAAATGAATCGAGTTGCCCTACCACGATTTGATGGGGTGGCTATTAATGCACTACCGATCTTTGATGAGACCTAGCCCAGAAGATGGTGTAACTGATGATGATGCTTTTATCTTCCAGTACCGCCGGATGCCCTGAGAGTACAACACTATGCTCGCCTGTCGAAGGGCGCTGACGAGGGTGGATGGATATAACTTCTTCGTGTCTGTTCTCCATTTTTCTGCTGAGGAGGTGAGGAGTGTACACGTTGACGGTACCGGGCCTCCTCTCCTCTTACCTGGGAGGATGCTTCTTTGGTTGCTTAACATCTGTCCCTCGCACTTAGTATATCGCAACCGCAATACCGTCTACTTGGAACCTTACTTGCCTAGCCGATTCTCCCGCCAGTTTGGGTATAGCCAACTGTTCCTAGAGAGTCCCAGCTCTTGCCTGGGTTTTGAAGGTACCGTTCTGGATGGCATCAGGGCCTGGCATTACTATGACATTGCTCAAACCCGTGCTAGTTTATCGGTCCCTGACGCTGAGATGCAATGGGAGATTTTGTATTTAGCGGCTCTCTACCAAGTCACTGCGAGCAGGTTTCCTATTAACTTTAACCCGCGTACCAGTTTTATTGTTGGTACCGGCTTGGCGGAGAAGCCCCAGGGGTCGAAGACGAGGAAGCAGAGGGCGAACACTGTTTCTGTGTCGAACTCGGAGTCTACCACTGCGGACGAATAGAATGATGAGCATGATGCAGATAACTCTTCCCTTCCGATGGAAGATGTTGGAGTGGATCAGCCGCCTATTATGTCAGATGAGATGGTGGCGGATTAGCCACATGTCGTGCCAGATGAGATGGGGGTAGATCAGCCGCCTATTGCACCTGGTCCTGTACGGAAACGTAGCAGGCAAATCTCCCCTGTTGGCGGTATTCCTTACTTCCGGAAATGGCTGCGACCAGACGTCACAAGCTAACTATAAAAGAGAGAAGCAAGGACGTCGACCCCGCTTCGGAGGTAAATCGAGTTACTACCATCTTTATTCAGTCCTACCTTTCTCCTGGACTTTGACCTTAATCATTTTCCTTTCCTCTCGTAGGCGTCAGAATAAGAGGAATCTCGAGAACCGGCCACTATTTCTGAAGTTGATCCAGCCCTGAATACTTTGATTAATGACATGTGTGTCGGGATTATTTCTGTCGGGGCTCTCTCGATTGCGGCTGAGGGATCTCACGTTGCTGAGGTCGCGACTCGAGACGACGGGGGCTCCGATGAACCTGTCCCCGAAACTGCTGAATTCCATCAAGGTGATGCTGATCCAGTCGTACCTCTTTCCGGGGAGGCTGGGGCAGAAGAGCCAGCTGAATTCGGCTTGGGGGTTACTGGTGAGGCGACTATGGCGGTTGTGAGCGAGCCTCAGCCTCCACAACCCTCCCCTGGTAAGATAAGCCAAATTTTGACTAGTGAGGAGGCCCATTCGCTCTATCATCACATCCTTCGGGTTATGCTAATTGATGGTTGCTCTGGACATACAGGTCCTGCCTCTTCACTACTAGTGACGGATATTGTCAAGGAAGGCTCTACCAGCAGGAATCCGGTGGGAGGGAATGTGCCCCCTTATATCGAGGGGCCTTCCGCTGGCTCGAGTTCGGGAGATCGAGCGGCGACGCAACCGGGGCAGGGGGAAATGGTCCATGCTTCCTCCTCTGCTCATGTGGCTTCGGAGGTCGACCTCTCAGCCTTGCCGAGTATCCAGGTTCTCCGAGCTGCGGAGGAGGAGTTAGCTGCTATTCATGCGTCTTTTCGTTCAAAATTTGTTTCCGTGGTGACAGGGGCGGCGGGTTCTGGCGTATCTCCTTCGACACTGCCAGCTACACTTCTTCTGACGCCGTCCTGTACAGAAATTCTGGATGAGGCATCACAGGATGTAGTTGACAGTTTCTACCGCCACTTGAAGAGAGGGGTCGAAGCTGCTGTAGAGCGGGGGACCCCCTTCGCTTTGGCCCGACAGTGTGCCCAAGGCCAAATTGATATTCTTAAAGCCCTCCCTGGTGGGGCAGGGATAGCTGCACTTCTGGAACACAGATTGTTAGAGGCTGACCAGCTTGTGGCCCAGTTTCAAGCGCTGAGGCAAGCTGATCTGTCTGCCGCAATAGATCAGGAGCGGGGCTTCCTTACCACTGTCCTGGAGAAGGTAAGGGCCACACGAGATAAGTCCAAGCCGGCTATAACGAAGGACCTCGGTGACCTATCTCTTCAATATGATCGACTGAGCCACAGGAGCGAGGATTGCACAGCTCGGGAAGTGGCCGCCTCTCGCGAAATAATTGATACACGGGAGCAGATCCTTGAACTCCAGAGGAAGTTGGCCTTCTTAGAGTCTGAGCTTGAAGCTTCCCGCACGGACAAAGAGCTGATCGTTCAGGAGGCCGAAAGTGTCTTCCGAGCTTCTGATAACCTGGAGCGTGCTATAAAGAAGCTCGAGGATGGCTGGCAGGCTTATGCGTACCTAGAAGACGCGGAGCGGTTGGCTCAGGAGGCCGAGCGTAGGGCCAAGCAGGGGTACGAGTGGTCGACTGTCCTGCTGAGAGACCGTCTCATGGAGTTATGTATCGCCGAACCATAGTCGGCTTTTTTCCTTCTTTCGTTTTTATTCTTTTCCTTTCTTGAGTGGGACACGGTCCCCAGAACATGTAGTATTTTTGCTTTTCAAATAAAAGAGTATGTTTTATTTTACCCTTCATTTGTGTTGCTTATCGCGTTTATGGTGTTGTGGTATTCGCCCCACTGGAGAACAGTTTGTGGACTTGTTACCCTGGGTATACCTTGGTTTTAGGTACAGATAACAAGTTGATGGGGATACTTGGA
Organism: Iris pallida; assembly: GCA_029216955.1. Classification (NCBI taxonomy): domain Eukaryota; kingdom Viridiplantae; phylum Streptophyta; class Magnoliopsida; order Asparagales; family Iridaceae; genus Iris; species Iris pallida. Next base: position 6,266,923 of record JANAVB010015599.1, read on the forward strand.
ACAATTCCACAGTAAGATGGCTATGGACGTTCCTGGTATCGGGAGAAAGAATGCCATGGGGCAGCTGGGCTCCCGGGTCATGATGAGAAATGAGGGGCATGTACTAGAAAATTTTGTACAGCATTTGGGGTCAACAGTGGACATTTGTGGTCAACATAGTACATTTGTGGGCCTATTATCCTTGGCGTACCATGGGGTTTTTTTTTGGTACGGATAATAAGTCGAGAGAGAACCAACATACTTACTCAGAGGTAATGAGGATGTGGTAAATATGAGGGTTTCTTCGATGGAGCCTTCCCACTCAGAGGTAATGAGGACATGGCAACAGTGGGCTCCATGAAGGAAATATAGAACAACTCAGAGGTAATGAGGACATGGAGGTTCTATGTGAGGGGCGGTTTATTTTTTTTTTTGATGGAAGGGAAACAACTCAGAGGTAACATCGACGTGGTTGTTTCGAAAAATCTGTAGATCAGTTACCCTTTTTGTGCACTGAAAGTGCGGGTATTGGATCATAAGGTGGGAGCTCTTTTTGGAAAGAAAGTTCAGAGGTATAATCATACATGACTTACTACCTAAAAGACGCGATATAAATTCATCTGTAGTGACCAGAGTGTAAGTTCGGCAGTACCTGCAGGTACATAACTCGACAATCTGGGAGATTTTGAGTCGGCATGTGAGTTCAGTGGTACGAGGGGGTACATGACTCGTCATTCTGGAAGATTTGTAGGTGGGATGTGAGTTCAGCGGTACCAGAGGGTATGTAACTCATTACTTCGACAAATTTATAGTTGGGAGGTAAGTTCAGCGGTACCAGCGGGTACGTAACTCATTGTTTTGGAAGATGTCATTTCAGACGTAATACTTCTTTAGGAACTTGCCGTTGATGGGCAACATGAGCAAGTCTCCATTTTGTTTTACGAGGCGGTAAGCTCCATTGGAGAATACAACATCGATGATGAACAGACCTTCCCACTTTGGCTGGAACTTGCCGGCGGTTTTGTGAGTCATAACCATCGGCCTCCGAACTGCCAGAACGAGGTCGCCCACTTGGAATGTTCTGATTTTAACCTTCTTGTTGAAGGCTCCAGAGATACGTACCTGGTATAGCTGGATTCGTTGTTGAGCTAAAAGGCGCTTCTCATCTAGGGCGTCCAACTCTTGTAGTCGACTATGGTGATTATCATCTGTTGTCAATCTGTATGTGAGAGCGACACGGAGTGAGGGGATTTAAGTCTCCAGTGGGAGAACTGCCTCGCTTCCGTATACCAGGGAGAATGGTGTATTCCCAGTGGCAGTCCGTACTGTAGTATGGTACGCCCATAAGCACTCACCGAGCTTTTTATTTAAGTCGCGTTTGTTTGATGACACGAACTTCTTGAGAAGCTTGATGATTGTTTTGTTGAATGCTTCAGCCAGACCATTAGCCGCCGGGTTGTATGGTGTTGAAGCAATATTCTGGATTCGGTGTTTGTCACAAAACTGATAGAAAGCGTGGCTTGCGAACTGCGGACCATTATCATGGATGATCCTTCGGGGCAGTCCAAAGCGATAGATGACGTGATGCTTGAGGAAGCTGATCACGTTTGAAGTCTTTACTTCTGCCAGCGGAACAGCCTTCGCCTATTTGGAAAAGTAATCTGTGATTGCGAGTATGAAGCGATGTCCTCAGGACGAAGGTGGAGTGATCGGACCGATGATGTCCATTCCCCATGCTTCGAAGGGCCAGGATGCCACCGTCAGATGTAGAAACTCGGATGGCTGGTGGATGAAATCTGCGTGGACTTGAGAGGCTTTGCATTTTCTTGCATAGTCTATCGCGTCAGCAACCATCGTGGGCTAGTAATAGCCCATTCGTCGAAGGCGATCATGTAGTTTCGGGCCAAGCTGATGGGCCCCACAGATGCAATCATGAGCTTCACGTACGGCTTCTTTGGCTTCTGTATTTGACAGGCATCGAAGCAGTAATCCATCGTATGATCGTCGATACATCATTTTTGTCTCTGTATCGTAGAAGAATCTGAGAGAATATCTTCTGATAGAAGTGGCTTCCTTCGGATTCTCTGGCAGGATGTCGTAGACTACGAAGTCAATGAATGGTTATCTCCAGTTTGGTGCTTCGTCGACTGTCACCACGGAGTGACTCTCAAAACATTGAACATTATTCCTGGGACAGACCAACTCACGGCCTATGATGTCAACTAGATGATGAGCATGATTCGGAACTGCTAAGGAAGCGGCAAGGCCTACTAGGGCATCGGCTTCGATGTTCTAGAGCCTAGGAACGTGCTCTATGAAGAACCCCTCCAGGGACGAGATGATGTCAACTGCTATTCGGTGATAGGGGATCATGTCTTCATGGCGAACCTCGTATGAACCCTGAATCTGATTGACGATTAACTGTGAATCGCCGTATGCTTCAAGGTACTCTACCCCCAGCTCTTTTACAAGTCGAAGACCAATGACCAAAGCGTTGTACTCGGCCACGTTGTTTGAACAGGGCTCCGTGAGGGAATAAGCTCGATTGATCACCAACCCGGTGGAAGAAATCAGCACTACTCCGACTCCAGCGATGATGTTGCCCTTGGGCCCGGTTCTAGAAGCGCCGTCGATGAACATTCACCATATGGTATCATGGGAGGCCATATTTGAATTAGCGACCTCGTCTGGAATCTCTTCGTTTATTTTGGTTGACTCCGAACCTGGATGAGCTGCTAAAAAGTCTGCCAGAGCTTGACCTTTAATAGCCTTTTGTGGGACAAAGATCATGTGGTAGGAGGACAGTAATATCGCCCATGTAGCGAGACGAGAGCTGAGTGCGCCTGGTTTAGTCATGAGGACCCTGAGAGGGTTGACTCTTGATATAACGTAGATGGTTTGTCCTGTGACGTAGTGTCGCATCTTCTGAATGGCGAAAACCAGAGCAAGGCACTCTTTCTCTACGGCAGTGTATCGATGCTCCGGTCCCATCATCATTCGGCTGAGGTAATATATAGCCTGCTCGTGGCCTGCATCGTTGTTTTGTGCTAGTAGAGCACCGAGAGAATGTTCCATCGCTCGTACATAGAGCAAGAATGGTCTTCCAGCAATCGGGGCTACCAGGACTGGAGGGTTCGTCAGATATTCTTTGATGCTGTCGAAGGCACGCTGGCATTCTTCATCCCATACGAAAGAAACGCCCTTCTTCATGAGGTGGGTGAATGGCTAACATCATCCGGAGAGGTTGGAGATAAACCTCCTGATGTAGGCTAGCCTCGCTTGAAGGCCTCGGAGTTCACGGAGATTTCTCGGGGGACCTATCTCCATGATTGCCTTCATCTTCTCAGGGTCTACGTGGATATCCTGGGAGGTAATGATGAAACCCAAGAACTTCCCGCTAGATACGCCCAAGAAGGATTTTGTGGGATTCATTTTCAAATTGTGCGCTCGCATCAGGTCGAACACTGTCCTCAGATTGTGCAGATGATCTTCCTTAGAGCGGCTTTTGACGGCGATGTCGTCGACGTAGCATTCCACTGTCTTTCGCAAGTGGTCTCTAAAGATGACGCTCATAGCTCTTTGATAGGTGGCGCCAGCGTTCTTCAAACCGAAAGGCATGACTGTGTAGCAGTATGTGCCAATTGGTGTTCGGAATGATGTATGTTTTTCGTCATCAGGGAACATCTTAATTTGGTTGTACCCCGAGAAACCATCCATGAATGACATACGCTCAAAGCCGCAGGTGTTGTCGATCATGATGTCTGTGATAGGGAGAGAAAACTCATCCTTAGGACACGCCTCATTCAGATTGCGAAAGTCGATGCAGATTCGAATCTTTTCACTCTTCTTGAGGACTGGTACTATGTTGGCGACCCAGTCAGGATGTTGTTCCTCACGGATGAAGCCGCTGGCTATCAGTTTTTTGACCTCAGCTTCAATGGCATTCATGACGTTGGGACAGAACCGTCGCTGCTGTTGTTTGACCGATTTTACGTCCGGACGGATGTTGAGTTTGTGAAGTACAATCTCGGGATTCAGTCCTGGCATATCTTCGTAGCTCCAGGCGAACACGTTGATATATTCTCTGACAAGTTGTAGTAGTGATTCTTGCTCTTTGTCTGTCAGGTTCTTGCTGACGAAGATGGGCTTTGGAGAGGACTCATCACCGAGATCGACTTGTACAACCTCATCCTCGGTGGGAGGCTCTCTTTATTCGAACCGCTTCTCCCACTGCGCATCTAGTTGTTGTGCCCATGGCTCTTGCTCAAGAAGTTCGGGAATGTCTTCATCTTCTTCATAGGCGTCGACAAATACCATATTGACGGACCAGACTTGCCTGAGCATGTCCCCGATACTGACATCTGAATCGGAAGTGGGTGATCCGATTGAGTGTGATTGCCAGTCGCATTCCTCGTCTGAGCTTTCAGGGGTTGTTGCAGGCGTGACATAACCTAGCCCACATCTGGTTTTGTTGTAGTAGTCTCGTGGTTTCCCATCCGGGACCGGCGATTGTAAGGGTAATCGCCGTCCAGTACCGTAGTTCAAGCCTGGTGTAGTTTCCAGATCATACCCTTGTTTTTGCGTAAGGTACTTGGATTGGGAACTATACAGATAAAGGGGCAATCTCCCGGTGTCGGGTTCGAGATCAACATCTTCTACCCTGAAGGGTTGTAGATCATTCTTCCGACCGAAGATGATTGGATGATTCTCCCCTCGATTATGCGGTAAGCGTCTTCCACTGGAGTTAGTTGGTTTGCGATATAGATATTTGTTACCTGTGTGTGCAGGTGAGTGCATATGCCGTGTTCCATAGCATACATTGTACAAAGCTTATTAGGCTCGAGATAATTCAAAGATAGCCCTTTATTGACGAAGTAAGGTATCTTTTCCAGTGGGATTACATCATCTGCGGATGGCACATCAGTGTAAGCAGACACATACTTGGCCAGCTCTGACTCTTCTTCAGCCACCCTGTGTAAATGCAGACTGAGAGGATGACTTGGTCAGCTTGATTATCAGGGGCTCCATGGATGGAGCAGAACGTGGAGTCGTTGGCGTACTAGCTACCCCCAGTTTGGTGCTCGGTATTGGGCGGGGAGTTGTTGGCTGGCTAGCAGTCCCTAGCTTAGTGCTCGGTTGCCGATTCGTTCTGGGAAGACGAATTATCATCGGCTTGACAGAGGAATTGAGCTCCTCTGCTTGTTACTGGCTAGCTTTAGACAGCCTGATTATCAGTGGCTCTGTCGTGGGTCTTGGCGCTTGGCCAGACCTTGGCAGTCAGATTATCATCTGTTCCTCCTGTGCAGAGAGGCTAATTGTATCCTTACGCAGAGTGGCTGTAAGGGGCGCAGTTATGCCAGGTTTGCGGGCATGGAGGTGGATCGTCAGAGGTTCTTCTGATCCCGTTGCTGCCTCAGTTTGAGCTTGAGTATCTCCTTCGGTAAGATGCTTTTTCAACTTCTCGTACAAGCATGAATCTGAGTAGTAGGATTCGACCCCTTTAAAGGGATCGATGTCGGCAAATTCTGTCCTCACGAAGCTGTGCTTATCGACGTACTTGAAGCACTGGTGCAGTGTGGAAGGCACGATCATGTAATTGTATATCCAAGGACGCCCCAGGAGAATATTACAGGAAGTGTCCGCATCTATGACAGAACATGTCACTTCTGACTGAAGGTCGCCGATTTGGCACTTCAAGCGAATCTTCCCGATCGGGTAGCTCCTGCTCAAATTGAAACCGCTGATAGCGGTGCTTGTCGGCTTCAGGCGATGCATTGGGATGCACAGATGGTGTAGTAAGCTTTTCGGGATAATGCTTATGGAAGAACCGGGATCAATATGCATTCGATCCACCTTGATATCGCCAATGTACCCAGTATAATACAAAGGGCGATCGTGCAGGTTGGTCTTGATGAGCATATCTTGCGAAGTGAAGACAATGTTCAATATTGACCCTGTACAAGTGCTGTCCTGGAGATCTGCCGGCGAGCTCTCCCTAGTGAGATTGGACTGAGCTAGATATGCGTCGGCATTCTGGAGTGCCTCGCTTATTGCGACACGAACATCCTTAGAGAGTCTCAGGAGTTCGTATAGCGATAATTTGGCCGGTGTGTTGGCCAATTGTGCCAGGATGTCAAAGTTGTATGGCCTCTCTAGCCCATGAGGCGTCTCCCTTCGGAGCGGTTTGTCGAAGTGAGTCTTCTTCGGCCTAGGCTTGTCGGTCGTCGAAGGCTGCGAAGGTCCTGGAGCATCAACAGCTGTCGGCTGATGGTCTTCAGCCGAGTTACCCAGTGGATGTTGGGTTTGTGCGCCAGAGCAAGTAACAACAGCGGTGGCTTCTTCGACCTCTTGCAAGATCGTGCGACATGATTTGACTTTCACATTCTTTTTTTTGCTGGTGGAGGGAGGTGCAGACTGAGTTACCTCAGGTATCAAGTCCGGATGGACCCACATGATCTCCTCCCGTGATGTTTGTAAGGGGCACTAGACCAGCAGCTTGGTCTCGAGAAGGTGGAAGGTTAGCGACCTCCATCTTTGCTCTGGGGATGGGTACTACTCCATCTTGAGTCTTTGTCAGAGGAAAGCTGCCAAATTATACTGATACCATATTGGCCGCCACGGTCACCTCTTCGAAATCAATGGCCAGGGACTTAGAATCGATGAGATGTTGGATGTATCGCTTCAGCTGGTAGCAATCTTGTGTAGCATGGTGAACATAGCGATGATAATGGCAGTACTTGGGACTCTATATATCTGTAGGACGAGGCTCACGCCTGGGAGGAGGGAGCTGAATTCATCCTCCTTGGATGAGCATGTCTAAGATGGGTTTAACATGGCCATCCTCGAAGGAGTAAGTCATCTGAGGCCACTGTTTTTCTGCCAGCTTTGATTCATGCTTTGGGGCTGTGTCGGCCACCATAGCCTGTTTGCCCTTGTTGTCTCGGTTGTTGGAGGAATTACCACCATTGTGGTTGTTGACGTTAGGGCGTTTGCCCTTGTCTTCCCCTTTCGAGATGTACAACCCCTGTTGGTGGGCTTTTTTCACCTTGTCTTCTGCGCTAGTGGCACTGATGATGAACGTCTTCTAATCCTTGAATTGACTTTCGCCCATGAAGAGGCTGATTGTGGGAAGCAGTCTTTTTTGGCAAATTTCAATCAAGGAGGAATCAGGGTTACCGGAAGGCAGCTTCATCGCGGTTTGGCAAAATCGCTCGATATAGTTTCTTGTCAGCTCCTTTTCTCCCTGAACAACGTCCATAAGGGTAGACATTGTCATGTCTTGTCCTACTTCGTAGAACCTCTCTAGGAACATACGTTTGAAGCCGGTAAAGGAGTGGATGCAATTGTCCGGCAAATTGCGGTACCAGTCGAAGGCGACCCCTTCCAAGGCTCCAATGAACAGCCGCGTAAGGATGGCATCGTCATGAGGCAGATGGTCGATTGTGACTTCGAAGTAGGTGATGTACCTGCTTGCAGATGTCTTCCCATCATATGGATTGATATGGAATGGTTTATATTTTGGTGGGAAGGGAACATCTCTTCACGTAGCAGGATACGGTTATCATATCCTGAGGTCCTGGCAGGTTTCTCGGGCTTGGAACATGGCCCGGAGTTCCTGGACCTTTCTTCTTGCCTTCCTTGCCTCGTCTGCAGCGGTAGAAGCTGATATTTTTGGAGGATTATCGCCCGGGTTTGGTGCAGTTAAGTTCGAGTCCGCATTGACCACGGGACCCAAGCTTGTTTGGCCAGGCGTCCTTCCTTGCAGAGTTAGAAGGGCCACTTTGATCTCGTCCACGGACTTGACCAAAGCATGTAGTATGGCCTCCAGAGTGTCGATGCATTGGCGATCACTGGGACCCTCTTGGTTGCTGTCTATCATGAATACCGTCCTTACATAAGGAGAGATGGAAGGAACGGTAGAGGACGTGCCCTCTGAGTCGTACTCTTGTACAGAGAAGTCGTCAGGGTATGTGGGAATGTTCTCCTCTGGTTCGGACTCAGAAAGAGTGGTACCCCCAGCTTCAAAGCTTGCCTCGTCTTGAGAATTGTAGACGTCCTCGGGGACGTCGGGATCTGCTGCATCTGTTGGGTGAACCATTTCCCCCGAACTATCTTCTTGGAACACCGGGTTGTCGTGGGTATTTGGAGGAATGATACCCCCGGCTCCAGTGTCTCCCAGAGATGTGGATGAATGTCCAAGTGTGGCAGATTTCATCTTTGAGCGGGTACCTTGGTAAACTCCTCCTGTAACGGTGGTAGACAATCGTTTAGAAGAAAGTTTTTTGGTTAAGTCGGTTGAAATTTTTGGGCTGGAGACATTTGTTTTCTTCCCTCTACCGCTGCCAGAAATTTTCAGAGCAGAATTGTAAGAGTCGACGAGAAGCGCCTCATCTTCTGAGCTTGGGTGTTGCAGTCTTTGGAAGACGGACCGCCGGTCTTTTTGTACTGTTGCCCTGTTGCAGCAGCGATTGACAATGACTTGGGTGCATTGATGTCTTTGACAGGACTCTCTGCACATCAAATCTTCGTCTCTTTCCTTACGCTTGTGAAGAATCACGTTGCGTAAGTCGCCTGCTTTGTGGGCTTGGAGTCTTGAGCACACGAGTGTGTTGACCTCCTGTCTGCTCCCTGATGTGGGGGTAGTGCGAGTACTTGCCCCTGATCCTTATTGGGAGATTCTTAATAACTATCCCGTTCGTTGGCCGCCGGGGGCTAGACACGGCTAGTTCTGTACAACCTTCCATCAGGGGACCGCATAATAGTCACCGGGATACCCTAGTAGTCAGAAGTTGGGACAGCCGACTGAGCTCGTCGAGCTCGCGCTGCCCGAGACTTCTTCCTTCTAGCACCTGAGAGTGCATAGTAGAAAGAGTCCACAGAGACTGGCACATGAGAGCATCTGGGGTCAGGATCGCCTGAGAGGCGGTCAAAGACTGACTGTGAGCCGCATGGAGTACATGGTATACGGCTGGGATCGGTGGCCGTGCAGGCTATCCGCATGCGGTTGGTATGTGTGGCCGTGCAGGCTGTCTGCATACGGCTATCCTTTGTGGCCGCATGAATTTTCTGTATACGGCTAAAAGTCATGGCCGTACAGGCTGTCTGCATGCGGCTGGAAGTTCTGGCCGCATGGGCTTTCTTTATGCGGCTAGAAGTCATGGCCCAGCAGAGTCGCCATCGTGTTTACATTGATTATAAAAGAACAGAACAATTATATGGGAGGACTGGACTTTTACTTCACAATACAAACTCTCTCGTACAAAGAAAGCCTAGGGACGAAAACCTAGGTACAGTAATCTAAGTACGATTGTTTAGTTTTGATTCTGGAGGGTGATGGTAGAGGCTCGGGAAAGCGACGGCCGCTCTGCCTTACTCCTTGGACGATTAGACGTATCCTTGGTTCTGATAAAAAAATGTTCCCAGGATGGAAAGACTCTTCTGTGCGCGCCTTTTATCTCTCTGTGTGTCCAGCCGGGTGGAGAGGAGCCTCCATGCGGCTGGCGCCCTTATGCGGCTTAGATTGCATAGAGTTCCTCTTTGCCCCTGTAAGTCCAGCATCATAGTGTTTTCTTCTATCGGACTTAGGGACAGCAGAGTCCTCTATGGTCTGAAGTGGGGCCGCAAGCGAGACTTCTCTGCTGTCTCGGGCAACTGAGAGTACTTCTTCGAGAGCTTGGGGAGGAGCGAATAATTTGGGTCTCCACTCCCTGCGGGCCTTCTTCGTGCGGGCTCGTCGCTAGACCGGGCCAGCGCTCCGGTCAGAGAGCATTTCTTCAAACGCCTGTTGGTCGAACCGGACGACCAGTATTTGTTCAGTGGAGCCAAGTTTGGCTGCGTCTGATTGCGTCACCAACTCCTCAGCCGTGGAGAAGTTAGTCTCCAGCAGAGTCGCCATCGTGTTTGCCATTGATTATAAAAGAACAGAACAATTATATGGGAGGACTGGACTTTTACTTCACAATACAAACTCGCTCGTACAAAGAAAGCCTAGGGACGAAAACCTAGGTACAATAATCTAAGTACGATTGTTTAGTTTTGATTCTGGAGGGTGACAGTAGAGGCTCAGAAAAGCGACGGCCGCTCTGCCTTACTCCTTGGACGATCAGACGTAGCCTTGGCTCTGGTGAAGAAATGCTCTCAGGATGGCAAGACCTTTCTGTGCACGCCTTTTGTCTCTCTGTGTGTCCAACCGGGTGGATAGGATCTCCTTTGCAAGGAAATGGCACCTTGCTATATTTTTTTTCTCTGGATCCGATCCTTCTGCAAGGGAATGGCACCTTGCTATTTATAGGAGTGGGGTGTCATCATTAGGGTTTGCAATGATTGTCCTAAAAAAGTCGGCGGCTTGGGGATTTAATTGCTATTTTCCTTGATCCTCTTTTGTTGGCATTTAATCTGGACCACTAATCTTGATTGTAACGAATCTGGACAATTAATGTTGATTGTGTATAATCCATATGGGCAATCAATATTGATTGTCATGAATCTTTGGAAGCTCGGATCTCCTGCCACGTGTTTAATCCGCGTGATTGCAATAAATCTGCTTTAATTTGGGTAATTATGATGATTGTACTAAATCTGGTTGTTGGGATTTGTTGATAACTCTTGATTGATTTAAGGCCACGTGTCTAACCATCATTACGGGAAGCTGATCTTCTGCCACGTGTCATAACCGCGAGCCACAGTCGCATGAGGGTAGCTTCTTAGGTTTTGAACCGCATGAAGGTGGTAGCCGCATAGGTGTAGCCTTCGAAATCTGAGCCGCATGGGGGTGGTTTCCAATGGAGCCACATAAGACTAGCCACGTGTCAAGGCTGCATGGGCATGGTCTCTCAGAGTTTGAGCCGCATGGAGATGATCTCCATGATCCGAGCCGCATGAGAACAGCGACCACATGGGGTAGCTTCTCAGGATTTGAGCTGCATGATGATGGTCTCCATGATCCGAGCCGCATGAGGGCATCAGCCGTATGGGGGGAGTGACAGCCGCATAGGGAGCTTTGGAGTTGGTGGATCGTGCCAGCTGCATAGGAGATTTTCTTCGTTTTTCGAGGAATACGCCGTCATGTCAGAGTTCATCATTTCAGCTTTAATGTCAGAGTTATCGCTTTATGTCAGAGTATTTAATGGGAGCAGTCACTTTATGGCCAGCTGTAAAAGTAAGCTGCATAGGGCCACATAATTATTTCCTGAGCCGCATGAGGCTATTAGAGAGTTTCTGAGCCGCATGAGGCTCTGGTAGATTCCTGAGCCGTATGAGGCTCCTTCTGTTTTGAGCCGCATGGGCTTCTTCTGTTTTGAGCCGCATGGGCTTTTCTTGTTCTTTTCCATGCTTCTACAATACCGTCGGTATACCGATGTATGTCACAGAACGTTTTTGTAATAAGCAAAACGATATACCGTCGGTATGCTGGAGCATACCGTCGGTATGCCGAAGTTTGTCACAGAAAGTTCTATGGCTCACAAAATGGTATACCGTCGGTATGCCGGAGTATACCATCGGTATTCCGATGTTTATCACAGAACATTTTTGAGGCAAATAAAACGGTATTCCGCCGGTATGCCGGAGCATACCGTCGGTATGCCGATGTTTGTCACAGAACATTTTGTGGTCCACAAAATGGTATACCGCCGGTATGCCGGAGCATACCGTCGGTATGCCGATATTTCTCACAGAAAGTTTTGTGGACAATAAAACGGTATGCCGGAGCATACCGTCGGTATGCCGTTCTATAGGATATTAATTTTTGACTTTAAGAAGTAGAAAGCTTTTAGTTTGTCATCCAACCTTAAGTGTTTACAGAAAAGACCTAGACCTTGTACAGACTCGAAATCATGCAGTGTAGGAAGCCGTCTGTTGCAAGGGGCGCCGGTCTTTGCTTCAGTCTTCAAGGCAATGGATGGTAAACTTGAATGGACAGACTTTATGTAGTAGAGCTTCTGAAAAGATATCAATCTGAAAACAGAGAAAACTAAACTACGTAGATGCTGTTAATATTATCAAAATAAAATGTGCCAACAATCTCCCCCATTTTGATAATTGACAAAATAGAGAGATAGCATCTTCAGGGAGTGACTCCCCCGTAGGTAGACAACTCCCCCACAATACGTTTTCTCCACCTTTGTCATTTAGTCAAAGATGGGGAAAAATATTAAAAAATAGCATAAATATGGAGCACAGTATCATAGACAAAAGCATGTATTGATAGATAAAGTTGGAAATTGAATACATGCCGGACACCCATAACATACTTCATAAGACCAAATTAAAAACTCTCCTCTACGAGAGTTAGCAAGACAAAAAAAAGCAGATAACAAGTCCCCGTAGGACTGCAAACAACAAGTAACAACCAAACACTGGTCCCCGAAGGACCTCAAAAGACAGAAAAAGAAACAACCACAGACAAACTAAGACAACCATTTATTGGACACCACCATCAAAAGGAAGGAACCCATACTCGTTAGCCGAATCATCCCCACCATCCTGAGCCTGGTGGAAAGCGCCAAAAGGATCAATGCCGTCCGGGTACATGAAACCGTAGGCATAGGAATCGAAAAAGTGGGAGGCCTGGTACATCGGATCCTGAAGATTCAGATCCAGAAATGCATCCCGGTCCTGAAGGGTGCGCTGAATGAAATTGGCCTGGTCATGGAAGCGGGATTGGATCAGAGTGCCAAGGCCACGAGTGTTGGCTCGTATCTGCTCCTCTGCCTGAGCCATACGCATATTGAAATGCTGTTGAGTCAGCGGCATGTAGCGGCCGGAGGCAGGAGGAGTAGAGGCGGGTGTAGCAGGAGCAGAAGCTTGCGGCTGTTAGGAGGAGGAGGCACGGGATGTGGAGGCACCACCGACAGAGCGAGAAATAGCTAGGAAGGATGGGACGCCATCTGAGTAGCATTGGGAGAGGTCGACTTGCTTGGCTTCCAAGATGAGAGTGATGAAGGAGCCATAATAGAGATTCTGCTTCCCCGCGGGTAGGACGTCGAAGAAAGCATGGAGAAGAGTCTTGGGGAAGGACCAAGGCTTCCTCGAATACAAGTAGTAGATGCACACCTGGGCGTCACCAGTGATGGCATCATAGTTGTCGTCCTTGGGATAGAGAGTGTGGCACACGATCCTATGGAGCTCGTAATAGAACGGCTCCAGTTTGGCGAAAAGAGCCGGGATATTAGGAGGGTTCGGGACTTTGCAAATAATAGCACAGAATTCGTCAAAGGAGACCGACGCCGAAGAATGAAGAGCAGCCAAGCCCGGTAGAGCCTCTCCTCTGTCCGGGACGCCAAGAATGCTAGAGAGGTCATGAGCCGTTAGATAGAAATAACGGTCGTTGACCATCGTCTCAATGGCGCCGTTCTCCATGTCCGGGACCATATTGCAGTAGAAGAGACGTACGACGGTAGGGTAGACAGACACCTGACGTCGAAGAAGAAAAGATAGTCCGGCCTCATCGAAGAGAAAAACATGGCCGGGAAAGAGATTTCAGTTGATGGCGCGGCCTTTGTAAACGTTATGGTGCACGAAGTGGTGAAACCAAGACTTGGCAGCCAAGGAGGAGGTGAAGACCCACTGATCATATCCATGGGGGAGAGCCACCGGGGTGAAGGGATTCGAAGCGATGGAGGAGAAACGAGCACGCTTGGGGGCAGCCATTGGGAGAAGAAGATAGTTGGAGAAGGAAGTAGGGTTTTGAGAGGATGTGAGAAGTGGAGGAAAATGAAGAAGAAAATAGGGTTTTTAAGGAGATGTTGGGAAGGGGAAGGGTGGTTAATGGGGAACGGTTATAGAGAGGAAGTGGAGAGGTTGGTGGGTTGGAAATGATGATAATGGAGATAAAGGAGGAGTAAAGGGGAATAGGAAGAGATGGGTAGTTAATGTTGATGGGAAGTTAAGATATGGAGAAGAGGAGAGGAGGAGGTGGGTAATAAAGAGGGAAGTGGTGGATGTGAAGGGTATTAATGAGGAGAAGAAGGGAATAAAGAGAGAATGAAAGAAAGGTGGGCCCGAGCTGGATTTGACACAGCAGTCCGCCGCGCACCGGTATACCATCGGTATGCCGACGTATGCCGACGGTATACCGATTTTTGGCACAGAACATAATTCTGAACCAAAATCGGCATGCCGTCGGTATACCGTAGTATACCGTCGGTGTGCCGGCCGAGAAGAACTATGAGTCGAAATTTAAAATGCCCAATTCTTGGCAAAGAAAAATGAAGCGATCCTCCGGGAGCGGTTTGGTGAAAATATCGGCTAACTGATAAGTAGTGTCAATAAATTCAAGACGAATATCCCCCTTTTGTTGATGGTCACGAAGAAAATGGTGTCTAATTTCAATGTGCTTCGTACATGAGTGATAAATCGGGTTTTTCGTGAGATTGATCGAGCTAGTGCTATCACATTTAGTAGGGATGCAAGTATGAGAAATGCCATAATCTATGAGTGTTTGTGACATCCAAAGAATTTGTGCACAACAGCAACCGGCCGCAATATACTCGGCCTCAGTGGTTGAAAGAGCAACAGAATTTTGTTTCTTACTAAACCACGATACCAAGGATTTCCCAAGGAATTGACATGTGCCGCTAGTGCTTTTTCGGTCAATCTTGCATCCGGCAAAATCTGCATCCGAGAAGCCGTGAAGCTCAAAGGATGATGATTTTGGATACGAAAGGCCCATGTTCATGGTGCCTTTGAGATATCAAAAAATACGCTTTACGGCACATAAGTGGGATTACTTTGGATTTGCTTGATAACGTGCACAAAGATATACACTAAACATGATATCAGGACGGCTAGCAGTTAGATAAAGTAAACTATCAATAATACCTCGATACTTACAAATGTCAACCGATGTGCCATCTTCATCATTGTCAAGCTTTGTCGTTGTTGACATAGGAGTCCTCATTGATTTGGATGAGTCAAGTTCGAAACGCTTGAGGAGATCCTTTGTATATTTTGCTTGATTGATGAAGGTCCCTTTGGGTCCTTGTTTGATTTGTAAGCCCAAAAAAAATGTAGTTCATCCATCATGCTCATTTCAAATTCTTCCTGCATAACTTTAGCAAATTTTACACAAAGTGTATTGTTAGTAGAACCAAAAATAATGTCATTGACATAAATTTGAATCAATAAAAGAGTGCCACTATAGGATTTGATAAAAAGTGTTGTGTCGACTTTGCCCTTAGAAAAGTTGTGTGAAACAAGAAAGGAGCCAAGGCGCTCATACCAAGCACGGGGAGCTTGTTTGAGGCCATAAAGGGCTTTGTGGAGTTTGAACACGTGATTAGGAAATTAAAAATCTTCAAAGCCAGGAGGTTGTTTTAAATAAACTTCCTCATTAATAATACCATTTAGAAAAGCACACTTAACATCCATTTGAAAGAGTTTAAAATTATTAAAGCAAGCAAAAGCACATAGCATATGAATGGATTCAAGACGAGCAACCGGAGCATAGGTTTCGTCGTAGTCAATGCCTTCCTCTTAGTTATAGCCTTGAGCAACCAATCGGGCTTTGTTACGAGTCACTAACCCATCTTCATTAAGTTTATTTCGAAACACCCATTTAGTCCCAATAATGGGGTGATTGCTAGGTTTTGGGACAAGTTCCCAAACCTTGTTTCGCTCAAATTGATTTAGCTCTTCTTGTATCGCTATCATCCAAAATTCATCAAGAAAAGCATCATTATCATTTTTAGGCTCTATTTGAGAGATAAAAGCCACATTTGCACAAAGATCACGAGTGGAGGATCTAGTGCTAACACTGGAGGAAGGATCCCCAATGATAAGTTCCTTAGGATGATTGGTGACAAATCTCCATTCTTTTGGGAGATCCTTTTGAGGAGGCTCGAGAGGTGGAGACTCTTTTGTTGGAGGAGTCACAACTTCATTGTTAGATGAAGAAGGACGATCTCCAATAGTGGAGTTCTCCAACCCAAACGAGATGTCATCAATATCATCGAAAGAGGAGAATGTAGAAGAGTTAAGTTCATTAAAAGAGACATTGATTGACTCTTCGACAACAAGACTTCTTTTATTAAAAACACGAAAACCTTTACTATGAGTAGAGTATCCAAGGAATATTCCTTCATAGACTTTTTCTTCAAACTTGTCTAGGTTATCCTTGGTATTCAAAATAAAACAATTACAACCAAAAACTTTAAAATATTCAAAAGAGGGAATTTTGTCAAACCAAAGCTCATAAGGAGTCTTCTTAGAAATAGGTCTAATCAAGACCCTATTTATAACATGACATGCCGTGTTAACGGCTTTCGCCCAAAAATATTGGGGGAGCTTATATTGGTTTAACATAACCCGGGCCATATCGCCAAGGGTTCTATTCTTTCTCTTCACAACACCATTTTGTTGAGGAGTTCGTGGACAAGCAAAATCATGTCCAAAACCATTCTTTCCACAAAATGTTTTGAAATCAGCATTGTCAAATTCTCCTCCATGATCACTTCTAATCTTGTTAATAGAAAAACCTTTCTCATTTTGAACACGTTTACAAAAAGCAACAAATTCATGAAATGTATCACTTTTGCACGCAAGAAAAATAACCCAAGTAAATCTCGAAAAATCATCAACCAAAATAAAAGCATAAAGCTTGCCTCCAAGACTAGCAACTCTACTAGGACCAAAAAGATCCATATGAATAAGTTGAAGAGGTCTAGAGGTACTCACAGAGTTGATGGATTTGAAGGATGACTTGGTCAACTTACTCTTCTCGCATTCTTCACACACCATATCCTTTTTGAACGGGATACTTGGGAGTCCTCTTACGAGCTTCTTGGTAGCAAGACAAGAAATGGTATCTATGTTGGCGTGTCCAAGCCTTATGCGCCAAAGCCAACTTTCATCGTTCTTAGCAACTAAGCACCTGTCATTGTTAGTGTCTTCAACAAAATATAAAACATAGATATTGTTTTCTCTAATGCCTTCACAAACAATAGATCTACTTGAACTATCAGTAATGAAACATTTGAGCTTAACAAACTTGATATCATAGCCATTATCGGTAAGATGACTAATACTAAGAAAATTCTGTTTAAGATTAGTAACAAGACACACATTCTTAATACAAGGATATGGAGGGGAACCGATATTACCATTTCCTATAATATAACCTTTAAGATTGTTACCAAAGGAGACGTGTCCTTCCTTCTTCATTGATAGCGTTGTAAATAATGAAGCATCCCCGGTCATGTGCCGTGAACAACCACTATCAAGAATCTACTTGCTTCTAGCATGAGAAGGACTCTTCACCTATAATATAAGTTGAAGATGAACATTTTGGTACCCATGATCGTATGGGTCCTTGAGTGTTAGTCTTAGGAACCCACTTAAAAACTTTCGTATCAACTAGTTTCCTTGTATGACAATAATTGGTCGTATGTCCAAGCAAGCCACAGTAGTTGCAAATCATAGAGGATTTAGAAGAAGATGTGTGAGTATCATGCATAAGTGAATCTCTAGTACGAGGAGTTCTATCATTAGTATTATGATGATGATAATAAAAAGCATGATGCGAAGTGTTTTTCTTAACAAATGGTCCTTTCCTTGTGTTAGAAAAGGACTTGTGTGTAGTGTTCATGTAAGAAGTATGCCTAGCATTGTGATGAGTGTGGGGGTGTCTTGGAGTATGCATGTGAGTAGTGTTCTTATTACCTAGTTTCTTACTCTGTGCAAGAAGATCATTATACTTAATAGAAGTATCATATTCTCTCCTATTAGCATCTTGAACCTTGTGCATAGCAAATTCATAAGCCCTTCTCATAGATTGAATCTCATCATCCTTTTTCTTGATGGTGACAAGGGATTCTTGAAACTTGAGTCGCAAAGACTCTATTTTATCCATGTCAGAAGCAGGAGATTTCCTCTTTACATCAATAATGATGCTTGAGAGTCTCTCTACTTCAAGTTGAAGAGCATCAACCTCTTTTAGAGATTTCGTGTATTTATTCCTAACACCTTTGTACTCTTCATGTAGTTCAAGGATAGCTTTCTCCAAGTCATCATAAGTAAGAGTATTTAAGGAGAGATCATCAAGTACCTCATCGGTTGCCATGAGACAAACGTTGGCATTGTGTTTGCACTCTTTGTCATTGTCGGAGTCGCTTGCGTCACTTTCACACCAAATGCTCGTGTTGGCAAATTTTCTGGAGGACGAGCTTCCTTTGCTAGGCTTCTCGTACTTGCTTGAGTCTTTTCTTATCATAGGACAGTCCCTCTTAATGTGTCCGGTTCTTCTGCATTGATAGCATGTCGGATCTTTCTCATTGTCCCGTCTGAAGCGGTTGGCTTTGTTGATTTGAGGAACTTTCGAAAGTGCTTAGCTGTGAGAGCTATTTCTTCATCATCGTCCGACTCGTTGTCGTCGGAGCTATCCTTGGAGTAGGACTTTGTAACTTTGAGAGCAAGAGACTTCTCCTTCTCTTTGGCCTTCTTCTTCTCCTTCTCTTGTATGGAAGATTTCTCTTGATCTTTCATATCGAGTTTATGAGTCATTAGCTTCCCCATGAGGGTCTCAAGGTTCATGACTGTCAGGTCATTCCCCTCAATGATTGCGGTAGCTTTAGGACTCCATCCTTTTGTCAATCCTCTAAGGATTTTTCTGATCTTTTCATGAGCAGGATATTCCTTACCAAGAGAAGAAAGAGGATTAATAATATCACCAAAACGAGTAAACATGCAAGTAATAGACTCATCATGTTTCATCTTGAAGGACTCATATTCTTGCGTGAGTCTACTAATCTTGGATTCCTTTACTTGTGATGTACCCTCATATGTGACTTCAAGTAACTTCCAAATCTCATTGGAAGTCTTGCAAGTAGAGATTCTATTGAATTCACTACTATCGAAAGCCCAATAAAGAGCGTTCATAGCCTTGGCATCTCGACTAGCAAGCTTTTTAGTATTTTCAGTAAGTGTGTTCCTAAGGGTGTCAGATGCAATATCCTCAATAACTCTGGAAGGAGTAGGGAGACCATTTATCACACAATCCTATAAATCAAAATCTATGGACTTCAGATAAATGCTCATCCTAATCTTCCAGTAGTTATAGTTGGTTCCATCAAATAGGAGAAGCCTATTTGTGGAGTGTCCCTCATTGTGGAAAGTATTGATACTTGGGTTAGTGGCCATGGATCACTTAAAGGGTGTAAATCCAAATCAAGAGAACAAAGCTCTGATACCAATTGTAGATCCCTAGAGGGGGGGTGAATAGGGAAATAAAAAATAACTTGATCACAAGAAGCAATATATGACAAATAAAAAGATAGAGTAAGAAGATCAAACACAAGATATATCCTGGTATCCTCGCTTGAGGCAATCCAGTCCCGGAACTCTCTCCGGCTTAAATCCACTATTTAATAAAATAGTACATACGAGTTTGGATCCGAAGAACTTGCCAACTTCAATACGAGTTTGGACCCGAAGAACTCGCCAACTTCAACACACGAGTTTTCTTACAAATGCTCGCCAACTTCAAAGAAATGAGAAGAGAACTTGTTGATCTTCTAACACTTGAAGATCGAAAATTACAACTCTTAAATACTCTAGGACTTTGGGAGAGGATGGCAATTAAAAACTTGGTAGAGTATTAATGGTGGAGCTCTTGGTTGTTTGGAAAATTTATGGCAAGAGTTGGTGAAAGCTTCAAGAGAGAGAAGGCTTTCATTTATAGAGAAACCAAGAGTAGGTAGCATTTAATGCTCCTGGATACGGCATGACCGGCATACCGTCGGTATGTACCGGCATACCGTCGGTATACCGGTCGAACAGTAACGGTCATATTAATATCCGTTGGGAGCATTTAATGCTGCCATTAATGCAGTCTATGCCATTCAAAAATCAAATTTTCGTAAACCGGTATACCGTCGGTATGCCGCGGTATACCGTCGGTATGCCACGGTATACCGTCGGTATACCGATGTATGTCACAGAATGTTTTTGTAATAAGCAAAACGGTATACCGTCGGTATGCTGGAGCATACCGTCGGTATGACGAAGTTTGTCACAGAAAGTTCTATGGCTCATAAAACGGTATACCGCCGGTATGCCAGAGTATATCGTCGATATTTTGACGTTTATCACAGAACGTTTTTGAGGCAAACAAAACGGTATACCGCCGGTATGCCGATGTTTGTCACAGAACGTTTTGTGGTCCACAAAACGGTATACCGCCGGTATGCCAGAGCATACCATCGGTATGTCGACATTTCTCACAGAAAGTTTTGTGGACAATAAAACGGTATACCGCCGGTATGCCGGAGCATACCGCCGGTATGCCGGAGCATACCGCCGGTATGCTGTTCTATAGGATATTGATTTTTGACTTTAAGAAGTAGAAAGCTTTTAGTTTGTCATCCAACCTTAAGTGTTTACAGAAAAGACCTAGACCTTGTACAGACTCGAAATAATGCAGTGTAGGAAGCCGTCTGTTGCAAGGAGCGCCGGTCTTTGCTTCAGTCTTCAAGGAAATGGATGGTAAACTTGAATGGACAGACTTTATGTAGTAGAGCTTCTGAAAAGATGTCAATCTGAAAACAGAGAAAACTAAACTACGAAGATGATGTTAATATTATCAAAATAAAATGTGCCAACACACTTGGTACTTATTCCTACATGCTCTTTTAATCTTAAACTGCCATATACATACATTTTAATTGTCTAAAGCATTTGGTCCTCAAATCTTATCACCGCCATGAATTGTCTCGTTGTTGATATCATGCTAAATATAATATAGAAAATCACTACCTATAAGCCTAGGTTACTCAAGAATGTCACAACACAATCTCAATTTAAATCTTCCAATATGTAACACCCAGTTTCTAAAATGAGGGTAATTTTGAAATTTTGTGTTTTAATTTATTTTATTATGATATTTAAATAATAATATGATTTTTGGTGATTTTTAATCATTTTAAAACTATTTAAATATTATTGTGATTTTGATGTGCAGCTAGTGAAGCCGTAGAGACTGTCTGCACTAGAGCCTAACCATGTGGGTAGAGATTTTGTTCAGTACATTTAGCTTGAGGGTATTTTGGTTATCTTAAATTTATTTGAATTATTTGGAATTTAATATATATTATTTTGAATGGTGTGATTTAATATTATTTAATTGATTGCCATGTGATTGTTATTAGCCCTAACCTAGATTAGACCTAACCTAGATTAGACATAGCTAGTCTTAGTTAGCGTTGGTAGTATTAGTTAGTATTGGTTAGTTGGTTAAGTCATGACTAGTTAGAATAAACTAGGTTGCAACTTGATTAAAGGGGGACCTAGATTTTGACCATTGAATATACTAGATGGAATGAGAGCCCTTAGATTGATTCCCCAAAACCCTAACCCTAGCATTTATGACCAACCTAGGGATTCCCCCATCACTATTTAATCCCTCTCAAATTTAGTTGCCTCTTTTATCCATCCCTTCATTTTCTAGAGAACAAGGTTTGTCTCCATTGAAACTCTTCCTATTTTGATCAATATTAATCCTTTTTCATTCAAACTTCTTCCATGGTGACCTAAATCCTATTTTCCTACTGTTCATGGAGGCCAATCCCAGTTGGAGAGCAATTTGGAGGAGCTAGCTAGCAAGAAGAACCACCCCCTTTTGAAGCTTTTTCATGCAAATTGCACATATAGGTAACTTCCTATTCCTTCCATAGATTTTCGATTTCTTTGCATGAATAGGAATCCCTACGTGTCCCCTAGCCGTAGGTATTGGATTTGTGTCGAGTCGTGTTCATTTCGTGTCCGTATCGGACACATATCAGTCCTAGAATCTAGGTGTTTGATGAAATGCTTGAGTGGATTGAATCCACATATTTTCGAAAACTAATTGAACAGTCTTGTAGCCCTTTATGTCGGGATCACGAACCACAAGCTCTGAGCACGCATTCGTATCGTTCTTGTGTCAAAAATCGACACGTACTTGCAGCACGAGACAGTATCTCGATGTCCTGTAACCACGTATCCCGTGTGTCCTACACACAATACTTGGACACGCCAAACTTGGCATGGACACGGGGGCAGTGTCTGCGCACACTCCTCCAAAGTTTTATGACACCTCGTTTCGTGTCGGACACGAAAACGAGGCCGTACGGATTTTGGTGGTTCTGACACGGGCTTCGTGTCCCTCATGGACACGTCGTGGTGACGTGTCAGGGACACGAACACGCAGCCCTATATAGGGCGAACATATGGGCACGAGCACGAGTCGTGTCGTGCCCTGTGTCGCATGCACGAGGTCGTGTCCTCGCTGCACGAGCCTGTCTGATGTACTGTTTACTGTCACATTAGTGTCAGTAAATTTGACACAGTTGGACACGTTTTAGGATACGAGTATGACCCCCATGACACATGTACATATAGGGAAACAATTGTGAACAACTATTTTGAACTTTGAATGGGTTTATGTGATTATTTGGATTTGAAATTGGGGTTTTTCCTATTTTAACTGATACAGTGTACATGTTTGAGTTTTCTGGATTAAATGTATTTCAACTGAATTTCTTAGGATTAATTTATAATACTAATTAACCTACACATGTCTGAGCATTAGCTAACATGTTGGGGTTATGACTATTATGAGTTTTAGTTTCAAAATTTGGGTTGAAGGTTGGATTCAAGTTGAAATACTGAAACACTGTTGTTTTTATGAAAATCCTGAACTTGCATCCCTGTTACAACTGATTTTCGAATGTTTATTGCCATGTATACTCATATGCATGTGTAATGGTTCATGCTAGATTAGTGTTACATGATAAGATTAAGTTTTGATCAAAGAATAGAATTTAGACATTGAGTTGGACTGTATGTGTGATTGATACATTTACATTAGTTTTTGATTGATTTTCATTTCTATTTAGAAACTGATTTTTGTAACTTAGATTCAATGTTAGTTCCTATGTCAACTGGGTTATTATTAACTGTCAATCGATTCCAGTTTCCCTCTTCAAAACCTGAGAATGGATTCAATTAATTTTAACTGTCAACTCCTATACATTCCTATACACTGTCACATGAGTTTCAACTTGAGAATTGTTTCCATTTTTTTTCTTTCCTTAAACTGATTTGAATGATAAACTTACCATGTTAATTCATCACACAAATCTGAGACTCAGGTTCCTGCAATTCTATGATTAACACAATATATGTACACACACTCTTCAAATTCTTGAGAAACTATTGCACTAAATTGGCACATTGTCACCCAACCCATCTACAGGTTTCTATACATACCATTGTCACATATGGACACTTGACACCCTAAATCTAGAACTCACACAAACACACACATGGACACAAACATGGCATGTAAACCTGGAACCTGAATCAGTCCCTCTTCTAATTGTTATGCACATGTATGCATGGATATGTTAAAAACTGAAATTTGTCACATGTTTTTCCCTACTTTACTGTTAAATATAAATCAATTCCTGTCATATGTGTTTCCTTAGGATTTAATGAAGTTAGTTTTAGTTTGTAACATGAATTGATTTCTTCCTTTTTCCTAACTGGAAACCTGAGATTGGGATGCACTGTTTGGGTTTCCTGAACACCTAAGACCCTGTCAATTGGTTTCCTGAACTGAGACACACTTACCTGAACAACTGAGACTCCTTGCAATGAATTAAACCTGAGTTTATATTTCCTGTACACTGTTTTCCCTATATGACACTGTCACCAGTGATCACAAGCACACACATTCACAACTGGGACACTTTGCATCTCACTAATCCTGTGATACACTGTTAATCAAAAACCTGAGAATTCTGGACACTTGACACAAGTGCACATACACATTGATTCATTTTTTCCTGTTATACACCTATGCCTAAATCCTGATTTTATGCATTCACATTGACTTGTGTTCACCAAGAAATCTGAGATTCCATCCTTGCATAAAACTGAACTGAGATAATTTTCTGTTTTCTCACATTGCCTCCACATGTTACACACACATATGAATTCCCACACACTTTCCCTTAACTGTACACTGTTTTCATTTCCCTGTATATACACACACACATTGCTACATACACACCACACCCTCTCGCACCCTTAGCCCCTCTTACAAATAACCCACTGATAACAGTAGCTATATGCTGCCATATACCAGTCCATTCATGCCCCATTTAACTACTCTAAAATAGCCCCATAACATGCCTCTAAACAAGTCCAATAATAGCCTATATACAGTCCCGTAAACACAGCCTTGTATCAGCTATTTGCAGGCTCCTAAACAGTCCCTTACCTGTCCCAATCCAGCTGAAATAGCAATCCTAAACCAGCCTGTGTACACCCCACTTTGGACAGCCCAAACCACTCCATCCAGTCCCATTTTCAGCCTCAAATCAGCCCATGGTACTGTTCCTCTCCCATATGTTAACCCCCTCTATCTCTATGTGTGTGTGTATGTAAATATGTATGTATGTATGCATATATAAATGTATAGATAAAAGTAGGTAAATAAATATATAAATGAATATATGAAGATAGGTATGTATGGATGTATACATGCATGTAACTAGAGGTACAACTCTGCCTAATGCCACTCACACACACCCTAGCCTATACCATGTACACCCATGTTAGTATTTCCCCACACATATGCCACCATGTTAACACAAACACATGGCACTCTCTATATGTACATGTATGTTAATAGCCTATATACATATATAATGTCTATATATGCATATGTGGCCTATAAATGAATGTGTGTTATTATATTAAATTAGATAAATATTCAATATATATAATATGTGTGAATATGTGATATGGCCTATATGGCACATAGCCTATGGGATGTACCCTATGTGATACAGCTTATGTATATGGCTTGAATGCCAGTATAGATGTGCAGTTGACTTGTATAGCCTAGATGTGGTGTGTGCTTGCTAGAATAGGCTGGTTAGGCTTAGTGAGACTTGTTTGGCTTAGGCTTGACCTAGTTTGACTAGTATAGTTGACTGGAGTTGACCAAGTGTTGACTTTAGTCTAGTTTGACCTAGACAGCATGCAGACGTATTATAGATTACTATTATCATCCCCTGTATACATCTTGACTTGTGTTGCTGTAACTAGGAGTCAGGTACCTCATCTTGGACAGTACATTTACTTTAGACATTCAGATACGAGGCGAGTACATTCTCTGATCATTTCATATCCTGTTTAGAATTATTTTCCTGCTTTAAATTACTTTACTTGATACTGTCACGTTGGTCACACGGATTAGTACTCTATGGATCCTTTCTTGAGATGTTATCCCCTCAGGAGCATCGGATACCACATGTTCTGTGCGTTTCACTTACATGGTGTATCTCATGCTTCACGGTTCATTGATCACTTGTGACATGTACTCTTATGATCACAGAGTCTTCTTTGAATCACCCATTATGGGCATTTCCAGATCACCCATTTATGGGCCCTCCATGTATCACCCCTTATGGGCCTTTGCATGGAATCATAACATAACCTGGCTGGATCCTTGTGTATTGATTGGGGGTACGAAGGAGTACAAATAGCCATGTGAACAATTCCAAAGTAGAATAGCCATGTACGCCTCTTTAGTATAGCCATGTGCAAATCAAGCCGTTCACATGTCGACTTTATACTCTAAATCACTAGTCACCGGTAGCTCTCTACTTATAGTAGATATTTCTATTATAGTTCTCTCTCTGTTTACATTCTGTACTTTCTTTCAGTTCATGTATCTTACTTTACTGCATGATTATATTTTCTAACCTGCTATGATCTGTTGAGATGTATTATGCTCGCTCCCGTGCTGACTGGACCTATTGAAAATTTTACAGAGGATGATGAGGAACCATGCACCCCTTACTTTGGAGCTTGCCTAGATGACACTCGCGACCTGGAACCCTGGGGAGGTTCAGGCAGCTGCTGAGGATGATGCCCCTTGCATAGTATAGATAGCTTACACTGTTTCTTTTTATATTTAGTTGTTGTCCTTGATTTCAGAGTTGTATATTTTAGAGATGTTGAGACTGGTAGTTGTTGAGACTTATGTTATTTCATTCTGCTGTACCTCAGTTGAGGATTTCTCTATCTTTTCCATCATGCTATATTCTACCTTTAGATGTGATTGAGACTGTATTTGGCTATGTCACCTCCATTCGGAGTGGATATACTATACAGGTACCTTATATGTAGTTATAGTTCATGACTTAGAACAGCGTTCTACCACTGACACTGCGGCGTATGCTGGGCACTGTTACGTACTCGTACCCTCACAATGGGTGCGGGTCGTGACACAATATCTTAAAAGAAAATAATATCATACCTTTACTCTCGATGGAGTGCATGAGTTAGGCACTAAAATCTTATAAATAAAAAATATTCAAGGCCACCTATGTAGTATTCAAATCCCTCATTCTGCAGTTAGGACAATTACTATCTCTATATTCTTTCTTAGGTACAATGTCATCAACCTATAGTATCCACAATGAAATCCTCCAGCCTAACTTCTTATAATCGTTCTTACTAGCAATAACTCCAATCTATCCAGTCATTCATCCCTAGTATTAGAAGCTCAACACAATTCAATTCATAGGAGAAATATATATATTGAAATACAACACAAGCCTCTACTAAAATACATAGTATAAAATAAATAAACGTAGAAATTATGGAATAAATATCTTTTTAATCGTTCTAAATATCCTAGATAAAAAATAACCAATACAATAATGAGAATACGATTTCCAAAAATTTGAAAATCCATTAGCTAGGGTAAATTGGAAATAGGTTCCCATATCATCACTTACTACTAACGATTTGGTCCAGCAAGCTCATACCCTATTAGTCAAAAATCAAATTTCCTGGCCCTAAGCAGTTTATGTGTAACCGACAATATTTAGCTATCATTCCTATAAGACTTCTTCCTCCATTTATACTTCTCTATCCTTGTGCCCAATCTAAAATCTAAGGGTCTTGTGGTAATCCTCTATAGAATGACCAACGAGTCAGTATATGATCTGAAACATGTGTTTAGTTCCTTAAAATTTATATCACTTCAAGACTGATCAACAATTTCTACTCGTACTAAATTTTCAAAATTCCAAAAGCATTATAATTCATAAATACTAAAATTATTATCCCTCAAGTCTATATCGCAATCCTTCTTCTTGGATTATACGATAATAATATCTTTCCTTTGTCATTTGTTTGCTACACATCTTCATCCTTCTAGTATGTTAATCTTGTTTTCTAACTATAAGCTTCTCTAATCATGGTACTGTACTTCCAGCTTCAAAGTATAGATCTTCTAGGTAACTACTGAGTGATAAAATCTTCAGTCCTTCCTAGATCCTTCTATTAATTTAAAATACTCAAGGTTCGATACTCCTTGTGAATCTCTCCATATTGTCATTCCGCCTTTCTCACTTTGAACCTGAGGTTTCTCTTAGTTTATTCCATGTATGCCCTTCATCCCAACTACATGGGTAGCCTTTGGTTACAACTTGCCATCAATTATAGGCAATTTACTATATCTCACCCAAGACTGTAACATCTATCAACTTTCATCCTTCAACCTATTTTCTCTATCACAGATACAAGCTTATCTATCCAACTTATCAATAGTAGGATTCACGAGTCCAATTAACACTGGCAACCCAAATAAGTCATGTACATCTAACCTGATTTTGAAAGCTATAGCATAGTACTCAAGTTATCTAATTATCCAAACCTTAGGTCTAGCAATCTACCTATCTATTAAATCCAGTCCTATAGTCATCAATAATTTAAGGAGGTAGTAAGATGTAGGTTCGATACTAACAGTCATAAGGCAACAAGAGATTTCAACCACTGTAGCCTGCCACATAATATTCTATTTTTTTAAGGTCATAATATCAATCCTTGTAACATCACCATGTGCCACAACAAATCCCTGGAATCTAGCTATGTATTCCATAAAGTATTCCAGAGCATTAGAACAAACCATCATTTTACCTTCTAATACTTCCAAATTATTGCTACCCTAAAGTAAGGGCAGGGTTTTATTAGTTATGTACCGCTAATTCTATGGTCAATTCTCATGCTTTAATCTATACTATCTCTATCATCTAGAAATAACTTATCTACCTATCCTACTAAAGGTAACTATCTTCTCAAAACTTTATATCAAGCATGCCTTCTTTCGTCTTGACGAGGATCTGCTTCTAGAGGAAACACCACGTACGAACGTCCATCTCTCTGAAATACGGGGAGATGAGAAACAATGACAACGATATCGAGGGGAATGAACTAATACAATAATGAAGTCCAATGGCGTAAATCAAATACAAGATGAGTTTTAAAATTAGTTATGGATTGAGATCTTATTCAACATTAATCCTAACTCGTAGGCTCGTTCGGTACAGTAACGTAACCGAAATGATATGCTCCGACCTGCATGGGCCACCACAAAAATATGTAACACCCCATTCCCAAAATACGTAGGACTAGGATACGTATACATGCCAATTACGTATCAAGTGGACTCTAGTCCAGCTCGAATATGTATAAGCTATCTATGTTTTCTAAAACTATCTATCAAATCAACTAATATATATCTATCTCAATCCACAGAATATATAATACAAAACAATATGTGTCATAGTCTGTAGCCCAATAATACATAGGTTTGAGTAGACCCAAAGAATAATATATGTCTACAAAACTAGGCTAAAGTGCAGAGATATAAATAATGAATAAAATATGGATTCATGATAACATACCTGAATCAAATATAGCAGAAGCAACATGTCGTCGGACTACTCCTGCATGAACGACTACCTGGAGAGATCACTAGATCCTCAGGGGACATAGCAAGGTACATACAATATGCCATTGAAACAGTAAAGAAAACATATGAACTAAAGGGTACTACCCTAACCAGTCTAAGTGATATACACGTGAGAACATATACCGGATATCAGGCTTAGACACTGAGGCTCACAAGCTCCTCAACAGTCTATTGCCCTTAGGCACCGTGTCGTGGGACCGAAGGACATACGAGTAGATCAAGTAGATAACCACCCAAGCTCTGCTACAGAGACGAAGATATACTAGTAGAATACCATTCAAGTCCATATATAGAAATGAGGCTAAACTAGAAGAATAACAACCAAGTCCCATATTTAAAAATGAGGATGTTCGAGTAGAAATATAATTTATTTTTTTAAGAGGAATTTTATTGATGTATCGGACACAAAATGCCGAAGCCTATACAAGTAAAAGTGCCACGCGCTCAAAAAGGGAAGTCACTGCGATAAAAGGACACATCGCGTCAGGAAAACCTTGCCAAGGCGAGCTTTGGCTAGGTCAAGGCATCCCAAAAATTGTCCTCGGGGTGGGAACAGCGTCTTCTGGCTCTGTGGCTCTGGCGGGGGACCTAGCCAAGCAGTTGGTGGGGAAGGAATTGACGGCCCTCGTACCTATACTTGTTCCAGTTTTTCGACAGAACCCAAATGCCGGCGGCTGCGACAATCTGACGTCCTTGGGAATGGCCCCAGCTGGCTAGGAGATCGTTGAAGCCGCCGAAATGATGTATCTGCCGGAGCTTGATATTGAGGTCGGGCCATAACTGCAGAGCCAGTTCACCGGTCTGAAGGACATGCTCCACCGTCTTTTCGTGGGGGGAGATACAACAGTGACATTTCGATGCTAGGCTGTATCCGAAAGATGCGATGGAGTCGTCAGTGGGTAGTTTCCGTCTCTGAGATCTCTAGATGAGGATTAACCATTTGAGTGGGATGTAAGATTGCCAGTAAGGGGCAATAAAGGGTGACAGGGGTCCGGTCCCTTTAGCCACGATCCTAGCGGATGCCAACGTAAATGATCCGTTGGGATTGGGGGTCCACTGAAGCGAGTTCGGAACGTCGAAGATCAGGAGATTAGCGGTTGAAAGACTCTCCACCACCTCCTGCACAAGCCAGTCTCTGACTCTGTTCCAACTCCATCCGAATTTGATGTCCTACAGATCTCGGATCTCCTCGATGCGAGGGCTGTTAATAGGGAGCAGCGCGTCTCCAAGCCAACGCTCGTGTCTCGCCAAAGATTGTCCATTTCCTAGCTGCAGATGGATGAGGGGTTCGGCGAGCTCACGACCGCGAGAGATGCGTCTCCAGGTGGGCGATGATTTGTTGTTCACTAGAGCCAAGGATGGATGGGTGAATCTGAAATATCTGGCCTTCATGAACCTTGACCAGAGAGGTGTCCGTGCGTAACTTCCACCATAACTTCAAGGAATAAGCGTCAACCAAATGCTCCAGTCTGCAAAATCCCAGACCGCCCTCATCGATAAGTTTGGACATGGTGCTCCAACCAGCCCAGTGGTGCTTGTCCTCTCCATGACTGTGGCCCCAAAAGAATCTGGTGAAGACAGATTCAAGAAGGAAGAGGACCTTCTTAGGTGGGCCGCAGACGCTAGGGTATAGATGGGGATGGAGGAGAGAACGTGCTTGATCAGAATCATTTTCCCACCGGGCGAAAGGGTCGCTTTGTGCCTCTATCTTCTTCCTGATGGAGATAATGAGAGGCTCGAAGATGCTCGAGTTGGACTTGTCGTAGACTAACGGGCAGCCTAAGTAGGAGAAGGGAGGATATGCGATGGAGAAGGAAGTCAGGTTGGATAGCCTATTAGAGTGGCTCATGTCCGCTTTGTGGTGAGTGTATATGATGCTTTTGTTGTTATTGACTCGCTGACTGGAGCATTTGGCGTATCTTTTAAGCATTCTGTGGACAACTTCGACTGATCCGATCTCTCCCGAGGAGAAAATGAGGACATCGTCGGCATAGGCGAGGTGTGAGATAAAGGGATAGCCTGTGGTAGTATGGTAGTGATGGAATTGTGGGATGTTGTTCATGCATTAGAGGTTTCTACTGAGGGCTTCTGCCGCGATGATGAAGATGGTGGCAGATAAAGGGTCACCCTGTCTCACGCCACGGCTGGAAGGGAATAATCCCTCTGCTTGACCGTTGATGACGACGGAGAACCTAGAGTTGCTGATGGATCTGAAGACAATGTCGATCCAAGTTTCAAAAAAATTGAACGCTCTGAACACGCAGATCATGAATTGCCAGTCTAGGCGATCGTAGGCTTTCTCCATGTCCAGTTTGACAGCGACGTTACCACCTCTGGCCGGGAATTTCATGCAAGTGACCATTTCTTGGACGAGAAGAATGTTGTCAATAATGTTCTGCCCCTGACAAATCCGCTCTGCTCTTTAGAGATGATCTTGGGCAGAAGGTAGGACATCCGATTGGCGATGATCTTCGAAATGATCTTGTTGGTGAAGTTGCATAAGCTGGTGGGCTGGAAGCCTTTGAAGGTCTTCGGATTGTCTTTTTTGGGAATAAGGATGAGATTGGCCCTGGAAATGGAATTAGGGTATCTCGTCCCCCTGGAAGAAAGCGGATGTGGCTTCATGAAGGTCCGTCGCGATGATGTCCCAGTAAGTTCTGCAAAACACCCCAGAGAATCCATCCAGACCAGGGCACTGTGTTCGTCAAGCATCCAGACCACCGACTTGACTTCTTCTGCAGAAGGGGTGACAAGGAGCAGATCATTCTCTCTTTCGGTGATAAGGTTGGGAATAACGGAGAGGAATTCTTCATCCTTGACGATCGCTTCTTTGGCGAAGAGGGGGGAGTAGAACCGAATCGTGGCCTCTTGGATGCTTTTCTGGTCCTTGAGGTGATTGCCGCTGTCATCCGTGATTCTGTGAAGGTTGAGCTATTGTCTGCGCCCCCTGACGTACGCGTGAAAAAAGGCCGAGTTACGATCTCCCTCGAGGTCCCAGGCTAATCCGGCTTTTTATGTCCAGAATTCCGTCTCCACTTTCAGTTGAGACGTGAGAATAGATCTGGCAAGATTGAGCGAGGCACGCGCCTCCGTAATGTTGTCTGAAGCAAATTGTGTTTTCGCTCTGGTCACATCGTCCTCCGCATTTTTGATCTCCTGGAAGATGTTATCGAAAGCGTCCTTGCTCCATGAAGAAAGTGACTTACTGGTAGCTCTGATCCTGGTAGCCACTCTAACCAGGGGGTCCAGATCATCCACGGAGCTCCAGGCCGCAGTCACAACGGATTTGAATTGGGGGTGATGTTCCCAGAAGTCCAGAAATCTAAATAGTTTTTTGATGCAATGGAAACTACTGCTGATCTCGATCATGAGAGGGGAATGGTCTGATTCTGTGGAGTTAAGGTGGGAGAGGTTGGAGATGAGACCCATGTCTGACCAAAGGCCGTTAATCAGGGCACGATCGAGGCAAGGGTACTGCCGACGGGTGCCTTCCTGCATGTTGCACCAGGTGAAGGCTTTACCGGAGAAGGGGAGGGGGTTAAGTTGGGCGCTGAAAATAAAGTTGTTAAAGTCTTCCATGGCCTGGAGCGGGGGCGGGCGGCCTCCAGATTTTTCTGAGCTGCAAGAGATTGTGTTGAAGTCCCCGAGGAAGATCCACGGAAGGTTGTTGTAAGGAAGGTGGGAGGTTAGGAGGTGATCCTAGAGCAGCCTACGCTCAGGAAGGTCACACCTGCCGTGGACAGCGGATAGAAGAGAATAAAACTTCAGCTCCATGTGTTCCACCAAGCAAGAGAGTGCATGTCTCGAGTCCTAGACCAGGCCAAACCGGATCCCCGCAGAAAAGAAGATCCAGATGTTGCGGTATCCGACCACGGAGGCTTGGAATCTGAGTTGGAGCTGGATGCCTTTGAGTCTTTTCTGAGGAATTTTGGGTTCGATGACCACTAAGATGTCTATATGGTGGGTTTTCATGAGGCTGATGATTCTATTCAGCGTCGGTTTATTAGCGACCCCTCTCACGTTCCAAGAAAGGATATTAAGCATTTGGGAGGTGGAGGGGGTCGAGGTTATGGAGCTTCGCGGCGGACAGTCCTTGGTTATTCTTTTTCTTTTACTTGTCGGGTTTTTTCTTGGTGTTGTTGCTATACCCAGAGGGTTCTGGTGCTTCTCCCTAAGGAATGGAGGAGCCGATCCAGATGTCTAGTGGCCGGTCGTCTTCAACAGGGTCTTCGGGTCCGTCGGATTCAGCAAGGGCGCTCATGGGATTGTCGGGGTCTAGGAAGCCGGCTGCTTCTGCTTGCCGCTGCCTGGCCACAACCTTCTTGTTCTACAAGTTGCTGGAGACATCTACTGGAGTCTATTGGGGTAGGCTGTTCGGGGATTTCGATCTCTAGAGCAGCCGTTGTAATGCTTCCACCAGGGCGTGGCAAGTAGTTAATACTGTTGGGTTAGTGTCCTACCTCGGTTTGTTGAGGGATGAGATGTTCCTAGAGGAACCAGCTTCCGGTGTGTTGCTCGGTTGGGTATTAGCTTCGGGGGGTGTGTTCTCTTGTGCCTCCGCTTCGGTAGTGATGTCTTCTATATTCAGGGCTTCGAACCTATTTGTGGTGAGAATCGGGTGCTGGAAAAGAAACGCGGAAACCTTTCCCCAAACCGGAGAGTACCTGCGAGAGGACCGAACAATACAACGCACGAACCCAAAAATAATCACATAAAACAATCCACGTAGACACAGAGAATTTTTGACGTGGAAAACCCTTGCGAGAAAAACCACGGGACGATCGGAGTCCAACCCTGAGAAGCCTCCACTAATGGAATAGAAGAATTACACCCTCTACAAACTCCTCCCGATCCAAATCGGATCCCCATACCACTCAGAAATAAGAACAATGATTACAAGGCCACGAAGAGCGAGAACGACGAGTAGAGATTACCCGAACACGATCTCCTTCGAATAGCGACCTTCAATCCTCCGTCTTCTTCTCTGAAGTTACAATGGCACTTTTGTCTCCTTTCTCTCTTTTTTCTTGTGTTACGTTACGTTATGAATTAGGGTTGGAAAATCCCAACTTAACTCCCTAATCCTGCAGCCAACCTGGACCGTTGGATTAGATCCAGTGGTGAAAAGTCACCCTAAAATCCGCTTCAGCCCCCGACGACACAGAGTTCGGCCAGAACTCTGTGTCGGACAACCAGCACTGGCCGACCCAATTCTGGAATGGGGAGGCAGAGTTCGGCCCAAACTCGGCCCCCCTGCTTCCAGCAGCTCCCTGTAGCTCCATCAGCAACCCCGCTTCCTCTCCGAGCTTCTTCGACACACGAATGGCGCTCGTCGCACTCCGGGGTCTTCTCCACATAGGTTGGGAACCCCACCCACTCCAACAAATCTTCCCCTTCACAACTATGGGGAGGATATCGTCATCCCGACGATCTGCCTGCAGTACTCAAACTTCTCCCTTGGTAGAATCTTCGTGAACATATCAGCTCCGTTGTCATCTGTATGAACCTTCTCAAGCTCCGCGTCCTTCTTCTCAACCACATCCCATATCCAATGATACCGAGTCTCGATGTGTTTGGACCGGCTATGAAATGTCTGATTCTTCACAAGGTGGATAGCACTCTGACTGTCGCAAAGCAAAGTATACTGCTCTTGCTTCAGTCCCATTTCCTGCAGTAGCTTCTTCATCCACAGCAACTTCTTGCAAGCTTTCGTCGCCGCAATGTATTCCGCCTCCGTCGTCGATAAGGCAACACACTTCTGTAACCGCGACTGCCACGACACCGCTCCTCCCGCAAACATCATCACGTAGCCCGAAGTCGATCGCCTCGTGTCTACATCTTCAGCCAGATCAGCGTCGGTATACCCAACCAGTTTCGGCTCGTCACCACCAAAGGAAAGTCTCCAACCAGCAGTGCCCTGAAGATATCGTAGAATCCACTTGACCGCACTCCAATGTACCCTTTCAGGATTTGAAAGATACCTGCTAACCGTACCAACTGCATGAGCAATATCTAGCCTCGTACACACCATGGCATACATCAGGCTTCCCACAGCTGAGGCATATGGAACCTGCTCCATATCTTTCTTTTTGTCCTCGGTAGATGGACACCGCTCCTCAGTGAGCTTAAAGTGAGCCGCGAGGGGGGAACTCACTTTCTTCGACCCGTCCATCCCGAAATACTGAAGTTCCCGATAAATGTACTTCGTTTGGGACAAGTATAGCAGCTTGGACTCTCTCTCTCGGCTGATCTCCATCCCAAGAATAGTCTTCGCTGCGTCCAAATCCTTCATAGAGAAGGCCGCGCCCAGTTGGCGCTTCAGTTCCGCTATCCTAGTGGCATTCCGACCCACTAATAGCATATCGTCAACATAGAGCAATAAAATAATAAAATCATCATCGACAAAATATCTCACAAATATACACTGATCCGACGTCGTCCGTACATAACCATGCTCCCCCATAAACGACTCGAACTTCCTGTACTACTGCCTCGGAGCCTGCTTCAGACCATAGAAGCTCTTCCTCAACCGGCAGACCAAATGTGACTTACCCTTCTCACAGAATCCCTCCGGCTGCTCCATGTACAACTCCTCCTCAAGATCACCGTAGAGGAATGCCGTCTTCACATCCATCTGCTCGACCTCCAAGTCGAGACTGGCTGCTAATGCTAGCACTACCCGAATAGACGAATGCTTGACAACAGGCGAAAAGATCTCATCATAATCCACGCCTTTCCGCTGACCGTAGCCTTTGACTACCAGCCTCGCTTTGTATCGAGGGCGAGTAGCATCTTCCGTCTGCTTCACTCTGAACACCCATCGTTTCTTCAAAGCCTTCTTGCCCTTTGGGGACTGCACCAGATCATAAGTGGAATTGGTGTGCAAGGAACTCATCTCCTCCTGCATAGCCTCCATCCACTCCTGCCTGTGTTCGTCTTCCATAGCCTCTACAAAACTTTCGGGCTCTCCCCCGTCAGTCAATAGCATATACTCATCCGGTGAGTATCTCGTAGATGGTCGACGATCTCTGTCGCTCCTTCTCAGTAGAGCCACTGGTGCTGGCTGTATACCGACAGCCTCCTCCCCTTCAGGAACTGCCTTCCCGGCATGCTCATCCTCCTGAGGGACACCCTGACCACCATCAGCAGGCTGATGATCAAGGTTGGGAGCAACTCTATGTACCGGCTCCACCATAACTGGATCCTCTGCGATGTCCTCTGGAAACTGCTCGAAGCGAAATGACTCTAACTCAGGCAATTCCTCTACCTCAGAAGGCGTCTCGAAATCCTGAGTGTTGGTCATGGTCTGATCCTTGACAAACACCACGTCCCTGCTTCTGTAGAGCTTTTCTTCTACTGGGTCGTAGAGTCTATAGCCAAACTCATCCCGATCGTAGCCGACAAAGACGTATCGCCTCGTCTTCGGCTCAAGTTTGGTCCTCTCATCCTTCGGTACATGCACGAAGGCCTTACAACCAAACGCCCGCAGGTGATTATATGACGGCTCTTTGCCGTACCATACTTTGTCAGGCACATCACCCTGCAAAGGAGCACTAGGAGACAAATTAATAACATAAGCAGCTGTGAGAAGAGCCTCACCCCAATAACTGCCCGGCAAGTTTGCTTCTGACAGTAAACACTGCACCCTATCCATCAGTGTCCTGTTCATGTGCTCCGCTACACCATTGAGCTGAGGTGTCTTTGGCGGAGTCTTCTGGTGTCGTATCCCCTGCTCTCTGCAATACGCATCAAAGAGACCGATGTATTCGCCGCCATTGTCGGACCGAACACACAACAACTTCTTGCCCGTCTCTCTTTTAACAGAGGCCTGAAACTCCTTGAAAGTAGGCAGCACCTGATCCTTGGTCTTTAAGGCATAGACCCAAACCTTCCTGGAATAGTCATCAGTAAAAGTTACAAAGTAAGAAGCACCACCAAGAGATTTTACCTTCATAGGACCGCAGACATCCGAGTGAATCAACTCGAGCAACGCCGGCTTCCTCGAACTTGGGTGACTTTGGAAAGACACCCTATTTTGCTTTCCAGCTAAATAGTGCGTGCACTTCTCCAACTTTGTAGACTTGAGCCCCGGAATCACCTTTCTGTTCACCAAGTAGCTCATCCCCTTCTCGCTGATATGGCCGAGCCGCCTGTGCCACAACTAGGTAGACGCATCACTGACTGCGTTCACCTCCTGTGCCCCCTGTGCGCTCCCCTCCATATAGTAGAGACCGGACTTCTTGCTTCCTCTGGCAATCACCATCGAACCCCTGGAAAGCTTCCACTGACTATTCCTGAAGAGACTGAAGAATCCCTCATCATCCAACCTTCCAACCGACACCAGGTTAAAACGGATATCAGGGACATGACGAACATCTTTGAGAACAAGAACCGCACCCGTCTTCGTTCTCAAATGCACATCTCTAACGGCAACCGCCTTCGACACATCTCCGTTGCCTATCTTCAACACTCCACAGTCACCTGTAGTGTAAGTGGCAAACAGTGCCCTGTTGTGAAAAATATGTGCTGAAGCCCCTGAGTCCACCAGCTAAGAATTGTCATCGCAGGCGAGGTTAGTAATAACCTCATCACCTACGACGATCACATCGCCGTCATGCATCGAGGCCGCCGCTGTAGTGTTCTCTTCTTGCTTCCCCTTGTCATCCTTCTTTTCTCTCTTCCAAGCGAAACAGTTCCGCTTGATATGGCCCTTCTTACCACAATGGTAACACTTTGAGTCCTCGTAACGACCCTTTGACTTCCCCATGCTCTTGTCTCTGCCACCACCTGGACCCCTGCTTTTGCCCCTTCCGCGGCTCTCTGAAACAAGTGCCTCTGAGTGGTGGGATGTGGATGAAGTGCCCTGAGAACGTCTCCACATCTCTTCATTCAACACCCCGCTCTTGGCAAACTCCAGACTGACCACGCCCTCTGGAGCAGAAGCGATCATAGATACTCGTACTGTCTCCCACGAGTCTGGCAAAGTACACAGCAGCCACAGTCCCTGAACTTCGTCGTCGAACTTGACTCCCATAGAAGATAGCTGGTCAACCACGCCCTGGAACTCACTCAAGTGGTCCGAAATAGACGCCCCATCCTTGTACCACAGACCCATCATCGTTCGGATCAGGAACAATTTGTTTACCCCGGTCTTCTTCGCATACAAGGATTCCAGCTTATCCCACAACGTCTTCGCGTGCTCAATATTGGCAACGTGGTTGTACACGTTCTCATCAACAAACTGCCGTATGTACCCACACACCTGTATGTGCTCGAATGTCCAGTCCTCCTCGGATTTATCACTGGGCTTCTCGGATGCAAATACGGGTAGATGCAGCTTCTTGACAAACAGCAAATCCTTCATCTTG
The DNA here is from genome assembly GCA_029216955.1 of Iris pallida. Classification (NCBI taxonomy): domain Eukaryota; kingdom Viridiplantae; phylum Streptophyta; class Magnoliopsida; order Asparagales; family Iridaceae; genus Iris; species Iris pallida. The sequence continues at coordinate 6,305,080 of JANAVB010015599.1, forward strand.
CCCCGCCAATAATGATAGTTTGTGCCATTAAGATTCACCATGCACACCGGCTTCGCGTCCATCTCTCCTCTCTAGTTTCTCTGTCAACTACTGACACTCCTTCTGAATTCCAGAACCTGGCTCTGATACCACTCTGTTGGGAAAGAAACGCGGAAACCTTTTCCTAAACCGGAGAGTACCTGCGAGAGGACCGAGCAATACAACGCACGAACCCAAAAACAATCACACAAAACAATCCACGCAGACACAGAGAATGTTTGACGTGGAAAACCCTTGCGAAAAAAACCACGGGACGATCGGAGTCCAACCCTGAGAAGCCTCCACTAATGGAATAGAAGAATTATACCCTCTACAAACTCCTTCCGATCCAAATCGGATCCCCACAACACTCAGAAATAAGAACAATGATTACAAGGCCATGAAGAGCGAGAACGACGAGTAGAGATTACCCGAACACGATCTCCTTCGAATGGCGACCTTTAATCCTCCGTCTTCTTCTCCGAAGTTGCAATGGCACTCTTGCCTCCTTCCTCTCTCTTTTCTTGTGTTACGTTACGTTATGAATTATGGTTGGAAAATCCCAACTTAACTCCCTAATCCCGCAGCCAACCTGGACCGTTGGATTAGATCCAGTGGTGAAAAGTCACCCTAAAATCTGCTTCAGCCCCCGACGACACAGAGTTCGGCCAGAACTCTGTGTCGGACAACCAGCACTGGCTGACCCAATTCTGGAATGGGGAGGCAGAGTTCAGCCCGAACTCGGCCCCCCTGCTTCCAGCAGCTCCCTGTAGCTCCATCAGCAACCCCGCTTCCTCCCCGAGCTTCTTCGACACACGAACGGCGCTCGTCGCACTCCAGGGTCTTCTCCACATAGGTTGGGAACCCCACCCACTCCAACATCGGGTTGGATTTTGGAGGAGTTGGATTGCCTTGATTGGAGGCGGGATGGGGTTGCCATGGTAAAATTAGAACTCTCTTCGAATCTGAGATGTGAGTTGGAGGCGGGTTGGAATGCCTCTTGAAACTTCCGCGGGTGAGGATCCTTGAAGGCCGGTTGTTTCTTTTGTTTCAGCTCTGAATGAGCTTTGTAGCATAACTTGGTGAGGTATATATATATATATATATATATATATATATATATATATATATATATATATATATATATATATATATATATACGGCCTGATATAGCGGTAATGTTCTCCCCACCCATGTCTAGAACTAGCAAGTCAAGTCAAGTCCAGTCCAGTATAACAAGTCACAAGTGCAAGTATCCATTTATTATCCTATCACGAAGTCCATAACCACGAATACTCATGTAAACTCCGTATCAAGAATCGTGTTGGTGTCCTATGGTCTATCGTGTCAATAAAACATGAATAACGTACACGCAATGCCTAATATCGATACTTGATGACTACAGGATCTCATCGGCCTTCAAATACAATATGGATGCAAAGTATCAACTATTCCTATGTTCTAAAAGATGATAAACAAGAAATAAAAACAACAATAAAGGAAAGAAATATGAACTGTAACATTAGCAAGGTACACTTGCCATGATTCTTGGGATGAGTATATAGTAATGGTCCGACTCCAACAACCATAGTCGAAGCATCACAAACTCCTAGAACAAATAAAACTACCAAATCAATGATGGTACTAATGGAATATCACACATGGTATAACTAGGTCTTTAATATAGCTAATCTAGTCTATAACCAAATATGGCTATATATACTATATATAATATTATGCATCTTTATTAAAATATTATATTTATTACATTATATTAATTCTAAAATAATAAAAAATAATTCTAATTATTATCTATTTATATCATCTACAAGAAAATAGAGTACCTAGTTAATACGTTTAACTAGTCGCATAATATTACCAACTTGTCGGGTTGATTGGAATAAAATAATAATAGAAAAACCGATAGTTTTTAATTCTAAAATAAATTAGAAAAATAATGGTAATCATAGGTTCGTATCAAAGAGTACATGACTTTTATCATAGAAAAATATAACGAAAGTTTAGGGATCAAACAAACTAGATTGAAATTCAATTTCGAGGTTCAATAGTTTAGCCTAAGAAGACGGATGCATAAATATATACCAAACTCAACAAAATCATTAAAGGGAAATATAGGACAATATAGGAGACTGTTTGTGACGTTACCGATAATTTTTTTGAGGTCGGAAAGTGTCATAAATTGTCGAAAATATCCGTGCACCAAAATTGGTTCAGTTTGGACCAACCTTCGTGCAACACGCACCACGACAAACATAGTGGATCCACGTGATGTGGCTTTTGGAGATGGTAAAGGACATATAAGGGTACTTATTAGAATTGGATTCACGGAGGATTGATCAATAAAAAGTATGAAAACATGCGTGTAAAGATAGCAAACCTGCTGTGATTTCTGATAGGTTTAGTTAGACAGGGGCTCAGATTCGTCTTCGTGCCGACCATAAAACTTATTGTGGCTACTCAGGGTCTTGCTGGGGTCTACGAGGGACGTCTTGGCTTTTCAAAGAACCTTCTTAGAGGATCGTGGGAGGTCATAAAAGGTTCAGACAATAGCAATCTCTAATAGCAGCAGTAGGGGCGTCTAAGGTTGCTCTATGTCAGTTTTGGGGGTTGTTGGGGTTGAAGTAGGCAGTTCTGGTAGATTTGAAAGGCCATAGGTTGGTGGAGGATGGTGTTGGGGATGTCGTGGAGGGGCTGGAGTGGTGGTAGATTCTTAAGAATGGACGGCCAGTAGGTATTAGCAACAACAGCCGTGGGTGAGAGAGCGATGTAGGGATCTGAATTTTATAGCTTGGGTGTTCATAAGGGAGAGAGTTAAGGCATGGTTAAATGGAAGAGGGAGAGAGTTAAGGAGTGGTTTTAATGGTCTTAATGGGAGGAATGCAATAGAGGGGTTAATATTCTGGTAAAATAATAGCGGGAGGGAGTTAATGAGTGGTTTTAATGGTCATAATAGGTGGAATGAAAGGGAGGGGTTAATATGCTTGTAAAATAAGAGGGGGAGTGAGTTATGGAAAAAAGATGAAGGTTATAAAGGTAGTTTGATTGCAGGAGATTAAAAGAGGAGGTTATGAAGAGGAAGAATTTAGTTGTTACCAACTCCTAGTGGGAAGGGAAAGAGTTTAGGAGTTACAACCCTTTATTGGCTAAATTTTAAATCTTTAAACACTAAAAAAAAATATAATGTATTGGTGTGGGGATAAAGTGGTGTTTTGTGTTTGGCATGATAGATAGGTGTTTGGTGTTGAGGGTTTGTGTCATGTTGGTGACAATGGTTCAATTGGATTTTAATTTGGTCTAGTCAAGTGTCATGATTGTTGCATATATAAAATAAAGTACAAGTGTGTGAGTTTGAGAGTGACACAAAGGTCACGGTGGAAGACTAACTTGTCCAAGTCAAAAATATAAAATTTTATTTGAAGACGAGAGTTAGTATTGTGTTTCCAAAACTAATACTATTGTACGGTGCACAAAAGATATCACAATTGAAAGTATGTAAAAAAAACTCTATCTTCCTAACGCTAATTATCCCAAAATAAATAATAATATCACACTAAACTATATATACCTAAAGTTGGGTGAGGGGGTTTACAGTGATGCCTTAAATATGTGCACGATCAAACTCAAGTGGCATGCTAAATTCAAATAGGACCAATGGAAGGATCGAGAGGTGATAATTGTTTTTTTGAAATTACGTGCTCAAGGAAAATATTGATGAAAGCATGATCGATGAAGTAGAATGTGTTTGAATTTTGATTAATCGGTTTTGAGGTAAACATAATGAATTCACATTGGCATGATATTTGGAACATTGCCGTTGATGTTGTATAGATTGCACGAAAGAACTATCATATGCAATTGAAACGAATCAAATTTGTTGGATCAAATTTAGTATAGAAGATAGTTGATGTCTGAAAGCGGATTTGTATTTTGATTGAAATCAAATGTGTCCTCAGGGATTGAATGAAAGCAAAAAAGTTTACTTGGACAGATTTGAAATGATACTATCATAATTGTGATTGTAATTGGAAGAGTGTGATCAAGTTGAGTAATAAGGGATTCAGATTTCGCTTGGTTGTTGCAAAGGATTGGAAGTAGAACGTAGGCAATGCAAAACGATGACTTCGGAATATAGTGAAATTTGGTAGCAAGAATCGATTATCGATATATATTTGTGATTGAGACGTTGGTGTAGACATGTTTCAAGAATTTTCGGGAATTGATTGAAGACCTAAAAATATCAGCTAGGATTTGAAATTGAAGTCTTAAGGATTATTGAGATTTGATGAAGGAAGGGTTAACACTGGGTTTCGATAAGGAGTGATCAAAATGGAAATATGTTTTGATTCAAAACGATAAGGATATCGCGTGGGTGGGTTTGCCCTAGAACTAAGTTGTCCATGTGTAAGGTGAGTTATAGTTGCCTCATACCTTAAGAATGGTTGCACAAAGCGTGGTATGAATAATAATAGAGAAATTAATGGTTAAGTCTTGACTATAGTCAGATTGAATGGATGAGGTAATTGTTCGATATAAAATTTGGCTAAGACACGAGGGTGGCTAGAATTAAGTAAATGCATAGGAAATCTTCAAGAGACATTGGATGTTATGCTAAGTGATTGAAAGTTGAGTATAAGTGATAAGTTGATGAGTGTATACTCAGTAACTTTCGAGGACAAAACTTTTTCTGAGTGCTATATTATGAGGTGCCTCGTCCCGTTCAGTTCAACCAGATATATCAAAACGCAATGACGTTTGGACTTAGCTATGTAACGGCTTACTTGAAGTCCCGCTCGGCTGAGGCAACTGCTCGCTCAGGTGGGTAGCTTCAATGAACTTGCCTCAGCTTGGCCATCACACTAATAAAATAGAGTTTTCACATGCATTAAGTAGATTTGTTAATAAAAAGAGATGAAACCATATAACTAAGAGAATAATCCTATTGAGTCAAGTATATGTGTAGAACATGAAAATGTGTTAACATGTTGCTTAGATATTCTCCATGATGGTTTTTAAAAAGTTGGCAATTAGTGTAGTGCCCCGATACACACGGTGCATTATGATGGCTGGCTGGTTCGATAAAGCCTTGTTGGACTTAGAAATATATGAAAGGATCGTTCGAAAGGCTATACGATCGTGGTGGAAATCGTCCTACAAATGTGAGTAGTATTGAGTCCTTCGAAGATTCTTTAGCTTCACGTTTAATAAAAAGGATTCGTATGCTTTGTTGGCTTGTTGAGTTGCTAAATATTATCTTGCATGGAACCCAGAAAGATAGTCAAAGATAGTTAATCAGATGACTCAAAAATAGTTACGAATCATTTCATGAATTGTATGCTTGCGTGTTGTTGTAATAAAATAAATGATTGGTGAAGCAAAAGTCTCAAATACTTGGACGGTGAGTATATCAAGCCTCAGCTCAATGAACGTATGGTAAAACAGATGCTAAGTCCCAAGAATTAGGCCGATAGTACATTAAGTTTTGGTTGGAAGGATGTATGGTATCAAAGAAGTGGAAAGAATGATTAAGTCCCTAGTTTGGGCAGATAAGTCCTTGGATTGGGCATTTGGTATTTTTGAGCTCTGCTCAAGGCAAATGTGGCTAGATGGATGAAAATGATGGCTTATTTATTTAGTTTTTATTATCATGCATTATATATTTTCTTTATAGATAAGTTGCATATACTTGCATGGTCATAAACAACTTGTGCACAAGGTAGTTCCTCGAACGAAACTTCGGGGCTACGGGCCCGATTCGTCCTAGGGGAACAAAGGATGGTGTCAATGTACTAATATTGAAATTTTAGGACTTTCAGTGGGGCTTGCTGCCTTACACTGAAAGGGTGCCAAAATTCCATGGTGCAGAAGTAGTAGCACGGTTATTCAGAAACCTTCCATGGGCTTGTAATCCATCCGGAGTTAGCTATTTACCATTTTAAGTCCAAGGTGGCGTGTCGCCAGTGACCTTCATATAAATAGGTCAAGTGCTAATGATGTCTTATGCATGCAGAGTAAGTTATTACTCAATTACAGGAAAGGATGTTGGATGTTTGTATGAATTACCTGAACGGTAACAATTATGATATTATTTCTAATAATGTCTTATGCAGGAAGGATAAGTATTACAAATACACAGGGATGGCTACACGATCGTGGGTAAGAATCACCAAGGGTGATAATATATATGCTTCATATTATGCTGGCTATTAATAATATGCATACTTTACTTCTGTCGGATAGGAACTGCTAATCGACCCTAAGGCAACGAGAAAGACTACTATTAATAATATTTCTATAATAGGATTACTTACTGTTGTCTACTTAGGTGAGTTGGTCCAGCACCGCTCGTCAGTATATAGATGATGTACTAACCCACGTTTGTGGGCATCTTTACAAGTGCTCGTGCATGGAAAAAAAATTTGATTAGTGCTTGGCATCGATGAATCGGATGGGTGTACAGAAGCGCTTCTCGTAAGACGATGTCTTCTGATATACGGAACATAATGTATGAAATATTGTAATTCAGATGAACCAGTGAGATTGTAAGCCAAGTTGGCAAGTTCATTGTAAGCCAAGTCAGTAAGTTTATTGCAAGCCAAGTCGGCATGTTCAGTTGTAAGCCTAAGTGGCAAGTAATTCAATTGGCTATCCAAGAGTCATTGTAATCTGTTGTAAACTCTGTATTCAGCTGCATGTCTTGTAATATTTTAATATTATCAATAAAGAGACATGTTTCTTCATATCTTATGTGACTTTAATTTATATGCTTGGTTTTGCTGTGCTGTCGTTGTTTTCTGATAAATACCAGGAATTATAATGGTTTAGCCTTGTACAAGTGCAATCTAGACTTGCATGACATTACGCCCAGTGGCGAGTTTTCGATCATCTAGGATCGGGATGTGACAGAATGGTATCAAAGTATGGCTTTACGTCCTTGAATTCTTATTCGATTTGTTTTTATCAAAGTTGCTCTTATGATGATTCAAAGCTGCTTCCGCGATGACTCAAAAATTGCTTTCACGTTTACTCAAAGTTTCTTCCACGATGAATGAAAGTTGCTTCCACGATGACTCAAGATGCATCCGTGATTATTCAGTATTGCTTACAAATTATTCTAAGTTGATGTAAACCCCCTCAAATTTCCTAATTTATACATTAATTTATTTTTTAATATTAGGAATTTTTATTACATTTATTCTTATTGATTCAGAAGGATTGACATATGATTATAAGTTATGTTTAATATTAATAAATGCTTATGGTCATCTTTATATATGAAATACAAAATGAGGTAATTTGTTTTAAAAATAATTTTTAGAGTGTTATAAGTAAATTTTAGACTTTTAGAAAATTTTAAAAAAAAAATTATTAGATTTTTTTAGAGTATTTATATATAGTTTTTTTAAAGAAATTTTTTAACCATCAATATTGCTCCCGTAGGTACAAAAATATTGGTGGATAACCGAGCCCGCAAGGCCCTTCCCTACGGGTATATGGAAACATATGGGTGGCTATATATATGTTATAAAAAATTAAAAACAAAACCCTAACCTAGTCCCTGCGACCCCCAGCCCTGCCGCATGCCTACCCAGACCGTCTGAGCCTCGCCGGACCTGATCGTCGGTCGGCCAAACCCGACACTACAACTGACAACACCCATCCAGGTACTAACATTCTCGTCCTATTTTCTCTTCGCATGCTCGATTGATTTGTGACTTGTAACTCTTATTGAGAGCCTATATGAAACGCTAGAAGTTCCAGCAACTAGATTCCAAGTTGGTCGAGCCATCGACCCAGGAAATCGATCCAAAGATCAACAAAAAAATGTTTCGAAAACTGTTAGAAATAGTTTGGGTGCCCCTGTTCGAGGATCGATTCCGATCAACTCGTGCACAATTTTTTGAAACTAATTGAACATTGTCCTAGACAACCTATAGAAGTTTAAAACCCCTTTTTGTAGGTTAACTTTTCATCTGCTGTACAACAAGAAAATCTTTTGTAAAGTTTGAGAAAAAATAGTTTTTAAAAATAGTTTTTAAAAATAGAATTTTTTAGAAAATTCCTTGATACATCATGCACCCCGACAAACCGAGCGACGTGGTCAAGAACAGAAAGCATTGAAAGGCACGTATCGACTTCGCGGACGTGTGAGATTCGTCGGAACTCGATTTCACAGTGTGTGCGCAAAGAAATCGAGACATATCCGTCGAGATACCCCGTATCGGCATCTTTACAAACTAGCCTAGAACTTCGTGTACATTCATCATCTCGAGGTGAAACTTGCACCACCGAACTCATGTCATTTTTTTGACCCTATGAGCTAGGTTTGGTCCGATCCTGAGAAGGTCGACCGAACGCTATTTTGGCAGGCCCGAGACCTGACCCGAAGGACAAAATTGTGCACGGCTCACCAGAATCCAACTTTGGACATACAGTTAAGTTCGTATCATCAAACCGATCCCGTAGACATATAACTTGACAACTTTAGAGACAGTAGGACTTACAACACTTTTTGGTGTAAAGCGGGTCCAACGGTTTGACATTATTTTGACCCAAAATTATGATTTTGTCACTGTGTCCAGAATTAGACTTATAGGTAGGCGATCTTAGACATTTTTATACCAAAAATGTTTGTGATGTCTGTTTCAACATCGGAGGATGTTTGTAAAAGTTGACTTTCTTTGCTTCACTGATCTGCCGGTTCGAGCTACTAGATACTATTATTTTGCACAACACCTCAGGCAAGATACCCTGCCATATTTACTACTTATATTATTTTGTATCTTACTGTTTAGTTACTGCAAGGTTACTGTTTATTTATTTTTAGTTTCTCAGTTGCATCACCGTTTACTGTTCATGATTTACTTTATTGTGCTTTCAGTTATACATATGCAAATGCTAGTCATATTTTCATACTTGTCTTTAAATTTGCATATGAACCTCGAGTTAAGGGACTACGTTTGTTAATAAGCATTTTATAAACTTTGACACATTTGTACCACAAGATATGTGTGAGATATGAGTAGCATATAGAGGTACTTGCGTGTTGGCTGATCACTCATGCGCATGTGTTAGGTCTAACTGTGAATAGAGGCATATTAGGAGACTTAGCAGTTAGTATAGTTACATGGTCGTGGATACAAGTTAGTTAGGTGCATAGGGTGGAGAGAACAGTTGCTTAGCGTATGGGCCACATATGCACTTATCCATTATAACCTGTGAGCTCCGTCGAAGACGCAGGTACTGATTCCTTATTGGACTGATTCCCTACGGTACCGATTCCCTCTAACGTTCATAGAGCATTACGGACGTAGGCCCCGGGTGTCCATAGAGGGGACCATGCCAATCCTATTATAGCCAAAGGGACCATATGTTGAAGGTTCATTCTTAACTGCATGATCACAGTAGAATGGTTAGGTGATCTTAGTTGATGTCATGTCGCACTTCGTTCAAGTCATTGCATGGGGAAGTGTCACATCATGGAATAGTATACTATGCTTGTCCTTGTTTGGTTGTAGGGATAGTACATTGTTTCGATGATGGGATATTGGGCCACGTCACTACTAAAATCTGCTTAATTGGCGACGTAAATTTAGCGACGTTTACATAACGTCGCTAAATTGCTGACATTAGCGACATATAACTAAAACGTCGCTAACCGTCGCTACTAGCACCGTAAATAGTGACGTGACAACGACGTATATTAGTTACATGAGCTAGCCGTCGTGAAACGTCATTGTGACGTCGCTAATAGTGACTAATTTAGCGATGTTCGTAAGAACGTCGCTAAATTCTAATTAAACTAAATTCCCTCCCCCGATTCATTTCCCTCCATCCATTTTACTATCTCACTCTCTCCCTCCGGTGCTCTCACTCTCACTCTCTCCGGTGCTCTCACTCTCTCCGGCGACTCTCCTCCGGTACGTGACTCTCTCTCTCTGTCCCTCTCTCTATTTTTGGTGTTGGTGGTTGGGGGGTGCTGGTGGCTCGGGGGGAGGGGCAGGAGGGGTGCGGGTGGTTGGGGGTGAGGAATGGTTGGGGGTGGCTGGAGGGGTATGGCAGGGGGGTGAGGAGGGGGGGCTGGGGGGAGGGGAGAGTTAAGGTTCGGGTTAGGGGTGGGTGTGTGGGAGGGAGGGACGGGGGGGTGAGGGCGGCTGGGGGGTGAGGACGGGGGGGGGGTTGGGGGGAGGGAAGGGGAGGGTAATGGTAAGGGTTCGGGTTACTGTTAGGGGTGGTTGGTGGGGGAGGGGAGCAGGGGGGGTGAAGGGGGGCTGGGGAGGGGGGCTGATTGGGGAGGGGTTAGGGATAGGGTTTGGGTTAGGGTTAGGGGTGGTGTGGGGGGAGGGAGGGGTGCAGGGGGCTGGGTCAGGGGCACCGATAATGCCGAAAAATCTGATAATTTAGTAATAATTATTTGTTTTCCGACATCGAAAAATCTGATACTTCGATTCGAAACCACGTACAGATAGTGCCGATATTTGTAACACGTAGTTTTGTTGGTTGATTAATGCCATCGTCTATTTTCCTTGATCCCGATACTCATAGAAATGGTCCCGAGTCACGACCGTAGTATGTAGTATATTCATTTTAGTTTATAGTATATTCGTTTTAGTTTTGAAGTTTATTCGTTTTAGTATGTAGTATGTAGTAGGAATGGTCCCGACTCATAGGAATGGTTCTGAGTCACGGTCGTAGTATGTAGTATGTAGTATATTCGTTTTACTTTTGAAGTTTATTCATATTTGCAGATATCTAGAAATGGCTATATCCATGTATTTGCTAGACCGTTTGTGAATGTACAACCGCATTCGAGATGACAGGTGCGATGTGCGAGATGAATACATCGTCGGAGTAGAACAATTCCTCCAATTCGCGAAGGCGTTTCCTCAATCCATGGAAGGCATGGACATTAAGTGCCCGTGTGCAAAATGTCAGAACATGAAGTTTCAACCAGAATTGGATGTGACGTATCACTTATACACAAAGGTTTCCTTCCGAATTACTACCAATGGACCGCACACGGAGAGCTTGTACCTTTATTATTCCAAGCGGAGCCTTATGTAGAGCCTTATATGAATGTCCACAATCGAATTGGTGTCGACAACGAGTACGTGAACATGGTCTTCGACGCTGCGGGGCCTATTTTCGATCCATACAATCGTGACACAGCTAAGGAGGCACCGAATGCCGATGCCGCGAAGTTCATGGAGTTGTTAGAGAATGCAAGGACTCCTTTGTACCCTGGCTGTTGTAGGTCCTAAAAAATCAAGTTGCACCCATCAACAAAATCATGAAAATCAAGAAATACAACTTTCAAATGAACTGCGCAGACATCAGATTGTGCATCATTCAGATGGCGCACACCAGACTGCGCACACTTTCAAGTGCGCAGGCTGACGTGGCAGAAGTCATCATTACCTGACAAAATCAAATATTCTGACAACTGACAGCACAAAGAACGAGGAGACTGTTCATTTATTACGACGTACAGAGCTCGAGGACAGCTGTACATGCAGCGCAATCTGCCAGCCTATCTGTTGCGCGGTCCATCCTGGCGCAATCCAACTCAGCACGGTCCATCCTAGCGCAATCCAATGTCAACGCAATTTATGTGGCGCACTTCATCATGACAACTAACAAAAGTACACGTGGCATTCATGCCATCAATAACTCATTACGTGGCAATCGTCTGCACACGATCGTGCGCAATTCAATCAAAAGATGCCATGTGTCTAAGACAGTTGGCCCACGATCCAACAACTGCCTGCGCAGTCTGATGTTGCGCCATCCAATCCATGCGCAATCCAACTTGCGCCATCCAGAATAACTAAAAGTTAGTTATTTCCAGAACTCTATAAATACAGTTTCAAGTCTTCATTCAAGGAGATCAGATCATATAGAGATCAGACATAAAGTTCAAAAATATTAGAGAGTTCGGGAGTTCTTGCCCAAGTGCTGCTGTATTCTTCCGAGGCTTTTGCCTTCAACTTCAACTTCCGAGGCTATCGTCTTCAAAGTTCACATCGTTCAAGAGATAAAGCAATCATCTTCTAGATTGGATTCCTACAGTTGTACCTTTCCCAGAATTCTTGGAATCTTTATAAAGTTTGTATCAATAAAGTTTCATACTTTTGTTTTTGCAAACAAAATGGCGACTCTGCTGGGGACGACTTTCTCCTCCGACGAGGAAGTGACAACTCAATATGACGTTGCGTCTATCGGGAAGACGCAGAAGACGCTGGTTGTGAAAGTCAACCAGACGGCCTACGAAGCCATGATCAACTCCAAGACCACCCCCCGTACTGCAACAACTTATGCCACGAGCAAAGTGCGCCCAGTGTGGGTCCCCAAGACTGCTGCACAGTCTGGCAATTTTGTCACCAAGGCTTCTGTGCAATCTGTGACGCAGTCTGCGTCAAAGACTGTTGCACAGGCTGCCAGCAAGAATGCTGCGCAGTCTATCCATTCTGCCACCAAGCCTAGTGTGCAATCTGCTGTTTCAACTGTTGCACAATCTGTTTCAACTACTTGTGTGCAGTCTGCAGTGGGCAGTACACAAGCTACTTCTTATGCTGCCTTATCAAAGTATAAGACTCATATGTCCCTGGCGCAGTTAGCAGCAATTCTTTCTACGCAATCTACTACTCCAGCAACCAGAATGCATCCCAAACACTCTGTGGCAAGAACTTCTGATGCGTAAACCACTGTCTCTGTGGCCAGAACCAGTGCGCCATCTGTCAGAACTTCTCCTGCGCCATCCATCAATGCGCATACTGTCAAAGCAACTCCTACACAAGCTGTGCCTGCGCAGTCCAAATAAGACAGCCCTTTGGCTAATCTCTCTTCCTCTCACAGCAAGGAGAAAGGCTCAGTTCCTTCTCCCAAACATCCTGTTGCCCCTGCACAATCTATTGGGGGTAGTCTTTTGGCTATTCCTTCTCCACCTCAGAACAAAAGAAAAGGCCCTTTGGTCTTTTCTCAAACTTCTTTGTCTCATGACTTAGAAGACAACAGAGGGAAACGCTCTTTAGCTAACCCTTCTTCCCAAAACAAAGAAAAAGGCCCTTTGGTCTTTTCTCAGTCTTCTTCGGTCTTTACCATAGAAGATCACACTGAACGTGCCTCGGCACCAGTCAGTACAAGAACTCCTTCAAACAAGGGTTCTTCTTCCCTTCATATCAAAGGAACTTGTACTGATCAAAAAGGTATTCTGCCTACCACGGTAGCAGAGTTTCAAGATCTTCCAACTCTCAAGATATCCTGGTCGAAATAGGGAAAACTGCTGGTGTCTCAAATAGAAACCCCTGGGGGTGAATTTGCTGATCTAAGAACTTATCTCAACAGACCAACTTCGGCAAAACGTAAACAGCCAATGCCGAAGACCAAACATCATCAGAAGCAAGTTTTCAGGGTCAGGAATCCCGACACCTATGCCAATGAAGTGAGCACTTCCTTGTATACACAAGGGACTAAACATCTGAAGAATCGAAACCATGTTCCGAATATTGTCAAAGAACACATCCCTCGAACTTTTTCCCATCCGGGCATAGTTTCAGACCTCCGAGAACACCTCAGGCAAAAGCGGGATAACATCTCGATACCTCCAATTCAATCACCTGATCATCATTGCAATCATAAAGTCATCATCCAGTGTTATTGTCAAACAACAAAACGATCTGTCTTTGATCGTCTGAACATTGTACCTAAGTCAGAGGATGAAGATGAAGTGTTGTACGCTTCTGTCAACATGACCTCTCGAGACACTGGGGGTAGAAAGTGCTCTAAGCACGGCAAGCCTCGCCGTCCTAGTCAACGGTATTTAGAGTTACACCAGGAATCTTCTGAAGGAGTATTTTGACATACTCGATCCCGAAGCCGAGATACAATCGGTCAAAGGAATCTTCTTCAAGATCCTTCTGGTCATTCCCTTCCTTCTCAGTCAGGAGACGACTCTTTCTTCGACTATGATGCATACAGCGAAAGCTCAGAACAGACGGTGTCCTCCACTGTACCAAGAGAAGTGACAGCTTATGTTGTCAATGAAGATCCAGATGCTTCAACTTCTACAAATCAAGAACAGCGAATCGCTGCACTAGAAGAGAAGCTGAAGACCATGGCTGAAATGGTCGCCAGTATGCATTCTATCATTATGGAACAACATGCTACACCACCGACTGTACCTCCTGTAAGTCCAGAAATCATAGCATCATCGGTACCTGTCAACACAGGACTGGGGGTAGTATCTCCTCAAGTACCCCTTGTACCAGTTCAACCTACACCCAGTCAGTCAGGTGCTGGGGTTAGTGCTTACAATGATGTGCCTCCTCCTACCACTATGACTCCGCCTGCTCCTTCTACATCAGTGGAAGATGCTACTGAAGCTGTCAAGCTCTTGCGTACTCAGTTCGAGGCTTTCAAAGAGAAAGACAACTTGTAAAGGTTGGGGATTAAGCAGCCCTACCCGGTTGAATGGAAGGAAGTCCCATTTCCTTCCAAGTATAAAATCCCAACAATCTCTCTATTTGATGGCAGTACCTCTCCCAGTCAGTTCATCAATCAATTTGAGGTAATGACTGTCCAACTTCAACCAAATGACGCTCTTCTTACCAGAGTATTCGTCGGCTGTTTAGTTGGCATAGCATACGATTGGTATAGAAGTCTGCCCGATGGTTGTATTACCTTGTTCTCAGGGCTCAAACAAATCTTCCTGGAACGGTTCTATGAGGGATTCAATGACATGACTATGTCGGCTCTCAACAAAATCAAACAGAAACACAATAAAACCGCTGAGAGTTTCATTGAACGGTTCTGCCGAGAAGCCTTGAAGCTGCCTCCCGGAACTCCAGCTGCTTTCACTATTGATACTTGCAAGACAAATCTTTTGCCTATCTTCAGTATGTGGACAGGGTCAACTCAGTTCCAAGATTGGCCATCCTTCATTATCAATGCTACAGCTGCTGAAGTTAGCGCTGACAAGTTCAAGCAACTGGGGGTACAAATGTCTAACCCCGACTGTGATGAACACCATATATCAGGTGGTGGCAACCGCCAGAACAACCGTAAAGCAAAAGAAACTTTGAACATCAATTTGAATAAGAATAAAAAATCTCTGGCGGTCAACGTAGCTCCTTCTACGTCCACTTCTACTCCTTCAGCGCCTCCATCGAGGGAACCTCGTCCTAAAGTAGAGTATTCTTTTGACGAGAATGACACTGCAAGCATCTTTGATTGTTTAATCAAAAGCAACAAGATCCAACTCCCAGACCCAAAGAAGCCTGATGAAGTCGGTAAGACTGATCATCCCAAATATTGTGTCCATCACAGGTTCATTGGACATCCTACTCGAGCATGCTACGTGCTCAAAGACAAGATACAAGAGCTGGTCAATGCTGGTGTTGTCACTCTGCAGTAAGACGAGAAGACTGTGACTGCAAACATGGTCTTAGTTCAGTTTGGTGACTTCCCTCTGCAGATGGTGCAGCATGGCGTCATTCCTATCCCCAAAGCTACTCTTGAGATTGAGAATCTTCCCCTCTATGAAGTGAAGGTCTCGTTCCCTTATCTCTCGACAATGGTGAGATTATGTGGATTCATCCAGATCTTGCTTCAGAGTTCGAGCTTCCCTCTTCATCCAAGAAGAAAGACCGCTCTAAGGGTAAGACAAAGACTTGTAACATAGTGTCTTTTGACCCCATAGTTGACGAAGAAATCTTGTTGGGCACCAGATTAGGGAAAGCCTATCTGAAGGATTACCCTGAAACTCAAGAGAATCCTGCTTCTTCTTCCGAGCCTGCTCCAGTGCAGCCTGCTTCTACAGAAGATATTCCTACTGCACCCTCACCGGTTGTGGTACCCATTTCTCCCAAGCCGACAGCTGACAAAGGCAAACAACAAGTCCACTTTGACAAGCCCTTAAAGAAATTATCTCCCACAAGACTTGAGAAGCCTTACAACTTCGATATTTTGGCTCAATTAGCCAATACACCGGCCCCGCTGTCAATCTTTGAGCTCTTGTGTCTCTCCAAAGAGACTCAGGAAACTCTGAGTGAGGCTCTTATGCAAGCTGAAACTTGTTTAGCCCTTCTGAAGACGCCTACAACAGAGCCAGTTTCTTGTCTTCATTGTCATAGTGTTTTGGAATTGATTCCAAACATAACTTTCACACAAGATGACATGCTGATGGAGGACAACAGGCACGACCGTCCTTTGTAGTACACAGGATATGTCGACTCGATGAAAGTCGATCGAATTCTTATAGATCCAGGGTCTGCTCTCAGTATCATGCCGAAGACAATGTTGGATGCGTTAAAGATTCCAGTGCATAGTCTCTCCTGTACAATCACCACCATTCTTGGATTCAACCAAGGGAGAAGCGAACCTTTGGACAAGATTCGCCTAAAACTCCAAATAGGCAATCTTCGTACAAAAGTGACCTTCTACATCATTGACAATCATGGTTGTTCTTACAATGCTTTATTGGGGAGACCATTCTTACATGAGCACAATATTGTTCCTTCAACTCTCCATCAATGTTTTAAATATATTGATGATAATGGAGAGGTACAAAAGGAGGTCGCTGATCTCTATCCTTTTAAAGGCGTTGAAGCATACTGCAACGATGCTCGTATGTATAAGGATGAATTCATGAAGGTGGTGTTGTCTCTGGATACTGAAGAAGAGCAAGAAGCAGTGCCTAAAGACACCCTTATCATACCTGTTAAAGGGCGAGTCTCTCATCCTCATTCCTCTAAGCCACTGGCTATTCACTTGCCAGCCCAAAAACAACCGATAGATGATGATAAAAGGGAGCTCACCTCTTCTGAGCCACTTGTTATCGATTTACGTCGTAATAAGGACAAAAAGCAGCTCGCTTTTTCTAAGCCACTTGTTATTGATCTAACTCATAACAAGGACAAAAGGGAGCTCACCTCCTCTGAGCCACTTGTTGTTGACCTCCGTCGTAACAAGGTCAATCCTCCTCTACGTTCTTTTTCTCTCCCTCTTGTAATCAATCTGACCAGGCCTGCTAAGGCTAAAGGTCCTGCTGTAAATACGAACGTACAGATCAATGAAAAAGCATCTACTTTCCAGTATACTGATGTCATTTATCATACTAAATGCTATTTGGATATGTTAGATAGCTTTCGATCATTTACAATGGGAGTTGTACAATCTTTTCAAACAGAAGTCTCATTTGAAGATCCAAAAGATTCATATCGTATTGTTCCTTCTCGAAAGAAAGGCGAGAGTCCAATACTTTTTAGTAAAGGACCGGAACAACAATTCAGTTATACGGATGATAGCAAAAGTAACGATACAGGACATCTCCAATTCCGACGTTACAGTCAACAATCAAAAGACATCATCCGAAAGATGGGTTATGACTTCAAGAGTGACCTAAATTATGGCAAGGGTAGACGAACTCCTATCCGTACGACTGTTCCAGAAGGAAAATTAGAGATGTACTACAGCAAGACCAAAAGCGGTCTTGGATATGCTTCTCCTCCAGTACTATCCCCAGCAGTCGCCGACTCTGATAGTGAAGAACGTTCTAATTTTTTTGACTCCAGATCATGGGATTCTGATACCAGTGTTGGTGAAGTCCATCGGCTGGTCATATCTTCCAACATGGTCTCTGCTGAACTTCCAGAAGGCTATGACGAGGACATTGAAGAAAGTCCCGAAATAGATCCTTGGGCTCAACGAATGGATAATCAATGGGAACTCCGATTCGAACAGCGAGAACCTCCTACTGAAGATCAATTGATTCAAATTGATGTAGGAGAGAACGGGTTACCTCGTCCAATATTCATCAGCAAGAATCTTCCAAAAGTAGATAAGCAATAATTAATTCTTCTTATTAAAGAACACATTGATGTCTTTGCTTGGAGTTACGAAGACATGCCAGGTTTAGATCCCAAAGTTGCTACTCACAAACTGAATATTTTACCCAATATAAAACCAGTCAAGCAGCAACAGCGATGCTTCAAACCAGAAATAATGGATGCGATCGATGATGAAGTCAAGAAGCTCATCGCTTGTGGCTTTATTCGAGAAGAGCAGCATCCTGATTGGGTAGCCAATGTCGTCCCAGTTCTGAAGAAAATCGGCAAAGTTCGAGTCTGCATCGACTTTCGGGATCTCAATAAAGCATATCCAAAAGACGAATTTTCTCTCTCTATCACGGACGTTATGATTGACAATACCTGTGGGTTCGAGCAAATATCCTTTATGGATGGATTCTTCGGATACAATCAGATTCGGATGAATCCTGAAGATGAAAAACACACTTCTTTCCACACTCCTCGCGGAGTTTACTGCTATACTGTGATGCCATTTGGTCTCAAGAATGCTGGTGCAACTTACCAATGAGCCATGAGTACCATCTTTCGAGATCATCTTCGCAAGACAGTCGAATGCTACGTTGACGATATCGCCGTCAAAAGTCGTCTGAAGGAAGATCACATCCAAGACTTGAGAACTATCTTCAATCTGATGCGCCAACATCAACTCAAAATGAATCCTACCAAGTCATTCTTGGGTGTTTCTAGTGGCAAGTTTCTCGGCTTCGTCATTACCTCTAAGGGTATACAAGTAGATCTCGAGAAGATCAAAGTCATTCAAGGGATGCGTCCTCCACGCAACCTAAAAAAGCTACGAGGATTCCAAGTCGTCTTGCATACATCAGGAGATTCATTTTGAACTTGTCTGGACGCTGCAGACCATTCACTCAGCTAATGAAGAAAGGTGTCTCTTTCATTTGGACTGAAGAATGTCAAAAAGCATTCGACGACATCAAGCGGTATCTCATGAACCCACCGGTCTTGGTGCCACCAATCTCGGGCATACCATTCTTAATGTATGTCCGTGCTATGGATCATTCATTGGGTGCTTTACTTGCCCAAAAGAACAAAGAAGGCCATAAACAGGCCATCTATTATCTCAGTCGTACTATGATTGGTGCTGAACGTCGTTATAGTCCAGTCGAAAAAGAATGCCTAGCTCTCATGTTTGCTGTTCAAAAGACAAGGCATTACATCAATGGCCAAACTATTCATGTCATATCCCGAGTTAATCCTCTTCGGGTACTGATGAAGAAGCCCAGTACACTCAATTCTCGGCTGGCTACATGGGCCATCCTGCTAGCCCAATATGACATGGTATATGTTCCATAAAAGTCTGTCAAAGGTCAAGCCCTGGCGGATTTCCTAGCGGCTCAACCTGTGCCAGAAATATCCAAACTCTATGATGAAATTCAAGATGAGATATTAGAATCAAATATGATCTCTGAAGAATTTCCTACTTGGCGTCTATTCTTTGACGATGCATCCAGAATCGGACCAAATGGTGCCATTGTAGCAGGAGTCGGAGTTGTTCTCGTTTCTCCAGACGGATCGACTATCCAAAGAGCTTACTCTCTAGATGAACCATGCTCCAACAATGTAGTAGAGTACAATGCTTTACTGATCGACCTTCAGTTAGCTATACAACTGGATGTTGAATATCTCGAAGTCTACGGTGACTCCAAGTTGGTTGTCAACCAGGTTAGAGGAACCTATGAAGTTCGCCATCAAGATCTGGTGCCTTATCATGAAGCGGCAATCAATATGGCTATATCATTCAAAGCTTTCTTCATCGACTAAGTTTGCCGAGCTTGCAATACCGAAGCAGATGCTTTGGCCAATCTTGCAGCTGTCTTAGCTATTCCTATCAAAAGACAGCAGGTGGTGGTTGTCTCTAATCGTGAGTTTTTTTGTGTCAAAAACAATCGTAATATTGAGTTCAGTAATCTTATTGAAGTCAATGTTATCGATGAAGACTGGAGAACTTCTTTTATCGACTTCGTAGTTCATGACATACTTCCTGAAGATCCTAAGGAGGCTACAAGTATTCGTCGACGGTCTCTACGGTTCTATTACAATCAAACCACCAAAACTCTCTATCGGCGGACTTATGACGGTCTTCTCTTACGCTGTCTCGCTGGTGATGAAGCGAAGCAAGTGTTGCGTGAAGCTCACGATGGTGTTTGTGGAGCACATCAACCTGGTCCTAAGTTACAGGATCGCATCCGATGAATGGGTTACTACTGGCCCTCTATGGTATCAGATGCCATTGAATATGCAAGGAAATGTCATGCTTGTCAAATCCATGCCGATTTCATTCACCAGCCTTCAGAATTCCTGCATCCGACTGCTGCTTCTTGGCCTTTTGAAGCTTGGGGCATAGAAATTATAGGTCCCATCAATCCTCCTTCTTCTAGAGGACATCGGTTCATATCAAGCTCCTCAAGAAGTTTGTATCTACTAATAAATGAAACTGGAGTGAAAAGCTTGGTGAATGTCTTTGGGCCTACCGTACTACGGTCCGTAACCCTACAGGTTTTACACCCTTCTCTTTGGTGTGTGGCTGTGAAGCAGTTCTTTCCCTAGAACTTCAAATTCCGTCCTTAAGGATCGTCATTGCTAATGAGCTCACGACAGAGAACAACGATCTTCTTCGACTTTAAGAATTAGAAGCACTCGACAAAAAACGGCTATTGGCTCAACAACATATTGAGTTATATCAAGCTCGCATCTCAAAGACTTTCAACCGCAAAGTTAAAGTCAGAGCCTTTCAGCAAGGAGAACTTGTTCTAACAGTCAGACGTCCTATGACTATGACTCACATGAGCAAAGGCAAGTTCGACGCGAAGTAGGAAGGTCCTTACATTATCAGCAAAGTCTTCTCAAATGGAGCCTATCAACTCTCAGAGTTGGACGGTCGAGTTGCAATGATGCCTATCAATGGCAAATTCCTTAAAAAGTATTATGTATAAATATAAATGCTTGTAAATCATCAGACAAGTTCATAAATAAAATTCAATTTTATTTCATCATCAATGATAGTACATGATATTAAAGAAGGTCACTATCATCCTTCTTAATATTGGGGCGTGGACCACTGCCGTCCTTATCAAAGACATAATCAGCAAAAGAGCCGATAACATCTTTGCTGGAATCCACCAGGAACTGACAAGCAGCCATCTTCATGGTCTCTTCTTCTTCAGTCTTTCCTGGTTCAAGCAGGAAATCCAGGATATCCTGCGGTGGCTTGGGTGCAGACGAACCTTCGCCTGCTCCTGCCTGCTTTGGTTGGACTAGTTCGACTGGACGTTCTTCAGTGCCCCCTTCAATCTTTGGGGCGAGTTCAGCTTTCTTGTATGCATCTCCAGATGACATCTTTATGTTGAAAAGTGGAAATGATCATTCTTTTTAGATTTCTGTTCTATTTATAGGCAGAGATTCTTCAAATAACGAAGCGACACATTATCATCTGACGGTTCGCCCGTTCATTATCATCCGACGGTTCACCCGTTCATTATCATCTGACTGTTCGCCCGTTCATTATCATCTGACGGTTCACCCATTCATTCAATTCATTTGACAGTTCACTCATTCATTACCATCATTTGACGGTTCGCCCGTTCATTACCATCATTTGACGGTTCATCCGTTCATTCAACTCATACAACGGTCCACCCGTTCATCCTGACGATTCATTTCGTTCACACATTTTTGATGATTCATTATCATTCATTATCCACATCAACAACTTGTCATCCCTGATTGAGTTGTCTACTGAAATAATGATATTCAATAAATTATATTATGCCATGTCCACATTACCTCTGAGCAGATATAATGAATATAATTATTTTCTAAAAAACAAGAAATATATCATGTCCTGCACCTCTGAATATATTTTCTATCGCTATTATTTATATCTGAACAAGATATGCAATAAATAATAGTGCCACAAAAAAATGTCTTTTATTGATCAAAGTTTAAGACATTACAAAAACATACATGTTGCAAAAGATAAAAAGATACAAGATATTTTTCTATTAAGCTGGTGGTGTCCTCAAGCCGGTTATCTGTTGCCTCAGAGTCTGCAGCCGTCCTTCACGAGATTCCATCACTCGCTTTCTGGCCTCTTCCATCCCAGATTGTTCATTAAAGGTTGGCATGGTTACCATTCTACGAGTGATTTCATCATTATGAGCTGCGGCATATTCGTCTCTTTCTTGGGTTAGAGCACCGAGCTGTTGGATTGCAGTTTGATGCTCGGTGACCTCATTCTCTAGCTCTGCTTGAAGACGAACAATCTCCGCTCTCAGTTCAGCAATTCTTTTCTCTTTTCTTTCAGCAGTAGATGTCACCGATTCCACCTTGGAATTGTACTCAGCAGATTTAGTAGCAAAAGCATCCAAGAGAATCTGGAAATTTACTCTCTCAACTGCAGCTTCCTGAGCCATTCGTTCAAATTCCGCTTGAACTAAGGGTTCTACCTCCCATTATTCAGCTCTTTGTAGTTCTTTGTTAAGATCTCCAGCTCAACATATGCGCAACTTGATTTTAAAATTCAAAATTCAAAGTATTTCGAAAATTTGAATAAATTCAACTTTCGAAAACTTTGAAGGGGGTCTTGTAGGACCTAAAAAATCAATTTGCACCCATCAACAAAATCATAAAAAATCAAAAAATACAACTTTCAAATGAACTTCGCAGATATCAGATTGCGCATCATTCAGATTGCGCACACCAGACTGCGCACACTTTCAAGTGCGCAGGCTGACGTGGCAGAAGTCATCATTACCTGACAAAATCAAATCTTCTGACAACTGACAGCACAAAGAACGAGAAGACTGTTCATTTATTGTGCCGCACAGAGCTCGAGGACAGCTGTACAAGCAGCACAATCTGCCAGCCTGTCTGTTGCGCGGTCCATTCTGGCGTAATCCAACTCAGCGTGGTCCATCCTAGCGTAATCTAATGTCAGCGCAATTCATGTGGCGCACTTCATCTTGACAACTGACAAAAGTACACGTGGCATTCATGCCATCAATAACTCACTACGTGGCAACCGTCTGCACACGATCGTGCGTAATTCAATCAAAAGATGCCATGTGTCCAAGATAGTTGGCCCACGATCCAACAACTGCCTGTGCAGACTGATGCTGCGCCATCCAATCCATGCGCAATCCAACTTGCGCCATCTAGAATAACTAAAAGTTAGTTATTTCCAGAACTCTATAAATAGAGTTTCAAGTCTTCATTCAAGGAGATCAGATCATATAGAGATCAGACATAAAGTTCAGAAATATCAGAGAGTTCAGGAGTTCTTGCCCAAGTGCTGCTGCATTCTTCCGAGGCTTTTGCCTTCAACTTAAACTTCTGAGGCTATCGTCTTCAAAGTTCACATCGTCCAAGGGATAAAGCAATCGTCTTCTAGATTGGATTCCTACAGTTGTACCTTTCCCAGAATTCTTGTAATCTTTACAAAGTTTATATCAATAAAGTTTCATACTTTTGTTTTTGCAAACAGCTGTGAGGACCATTCACCGTTAGAGGTGATCACTCGGCTCTTGAGCATAAAGTCTGACTTTAACATGTCGCAAGAATGCTACAATAGAGTGCTCGAGTTGATTACCGATATCTTGTCGGAGGGTGCCAAGTTACCGAAAGACTTCTGCCGCTCTAAGAGGATGGTGCGATCCCTCTGGATGGGATACGACAAGATCGATTGCTGTCAGAACGGATGCATGCTTTACTACAAAGATCACAAGGATGCAGAAGTGTGCAGATTCTGTGGTGCTGATCGCTATAAGCCAACTGCTGCAGGCAAGTCTAGAAGACCGACTGCTTTAATGCACTACTTGCCGTTGACCCCACGGTTGCAGAGGTTGTTCATGGTGAAAGAGACTGCCGAAAATATAAGTTGGCACAAGCGACAACAGACCGAAGGAGTGTTGGATCACCCATCTGATGGAGAAGTGTGGAATCACTTCGGTCGAGCATATCCTAATTTCGCTTCTGATGCACGTAATGTAAGGTCGGGGCTCTGCTCTGATGGTTTCACCCCATTTGGTCTTTCAGGCTTCCAATATTTATGCTGACCGGTAATCCTCACTCCGTACAACCTACCACCTTGGATGTGCATTAAGACACCTTACATGTTCTTAACTATTATCATCCCCGGTCCGAACATCCCGAAGAGGAACATCGACGTGTACTTACAGCCGTTGATAGATGAGCTGAAGCAGCTACGGGAAATAGGGTCGTACACGTATGATGCTTCAAAAAAAACAGAATTTTCAGATGCGGGCAGCACTAATATGGACAATCAACAACTTTCTAGCTTATGAATTGTTATCTGGATGGAGCACTCATGGTCGGCTTTCATATCCGTATTGTATGGACCGCACTAAGGCTTTTCGTTTGAGACACGGAGGAAAGCCATGCTTCTTTGATTGTCACCGACAGTTCTTGTCGAAAGACCATCCGTACCGTAGGAACAGAACTGCATTCCGTGCCGAATCTATGGAGAAGGGCAATCCACCGCCAATGTGGTCCGGAGAGGGCACATGGGAGCAAGTAAAAAAAATCCCAAGTGCTATTGAAGATCCTACAACGAGCAGCTGTTGCGAGAGATTTGGCAAAGATCATAACTGGACCAAAAGGACTATATTCTGGGATCTGCCATATTGGAGCACAAATTTGATTAGACATAACCTTGACGTCATACATATCGAGAAGAACGTGTTTGATAACATAATTAGTACTGTAATTGACGTCAAGGAAAATACAAAAGACAATCAGAAGGTTAGATTGGACTTAGCCAAAATATGCAGACACCCTACATTGCACATGATAGACAACGGAAAGGGAAAGCTTTTGTGGCCTAAGGCAATCTACTTGCTAGATAAGGAGGACAAAGTGAGACTTTGTAGATGGATCCAGGACTTGAAATTTTCGGACGGATATGTCTCCAATCTAAGAAGATGTGTCGACATAAAGGAGTGTAAACTGACCGGAATAAAGAGCCATGATTGCCACGTATTCATGGAGAGGTTAATTCCTGTTGCATTTCGGGAATTATTACCGCCGGTAGTCTGGGATCCATTAATAGAGCTTAGCATATTCTTCAGAGATCTTTGTTCTTGCAAGTTGCTCGTCGATCGTTTAGAGAAGCAAGAGAAGGACATTGTGGTAACACTTTGCAAACTTGAGAAAGTTTTTCCTCCTGCATTCTTTGACTCAATGGAGCATTTGCTGATTCATCTTATCCATGAGGCTCTTGTTGCTGGACCTGTCGGTTATCGTTGGATGTACCCGTTCGAGCGACAGTTGGACCACCTCAAGAGGAAGGTAAAAAATAAGGCACGGGTAGAGGGTTCTATTTGTGAAGCATATATCCTTGAGGAGATTTCAAACTTCTGTTCTATGTATTTTCAGCCTCATATTGCTACAAACAGAACAAGGGCTCCCAGAAATGACGACGGCTATGAAGTTTGTATTGAGGCAAAGCTGAAAGTATTTACTTTCTACGAAAAACCATCTGGTAAAATGAAAAAAAGGATATCTAAATGACGACGAGGTTAGCGCTGCAATGTTATTTGTATTGCTCAACTGCGACGAGGAAGAAGTGGACAAGCTAGAGGGGTAAGTAAAATTATTTTGTGTGCTTTGTTGCTTCTGAATATAACTAATATACCTATGATTCGTTGCTTTTCAGCATGTTTAAGGATGAGGTAACGTCCAACAATCCGTACGCAACAGAGGAGGAAGTAGAACAGCAAATGAGACTTCATTTTACTTTTTGGTTGAGAGCATATGTACGGATATCTTCACAATTTACTTTTTCTGTATATTTATACTTGCGCATAATAATTAAGTTAGCATCGTTTATATGGTATTTAGGTTGATCGTCCGGAGGTAATCCTTGAGAATGAGTATATTAAAACTCTAGCCAAGGGGCCAATTTATCAAGTGAAGACCTGGCCAAGTTACTGCGTAAATGGTTTCAGGTTCAAGTCAACAAATGCTCGAATAAGAGACGACTTCTTGGATTTGGATTCTACGAAGAATAGCTGTTTGTGCATAAAATCTTCAAACTACAAAGACGTCGACCTAGGCAATGACTTCTTTGGCGTCTTACGGGAGATTGTGGAACCGATATACAATTATGCTATAGAACCTTGTAAGATCGTCTTGTTCAGATGTGACTGGTTCAATCCGATCCAAGGTCGAGGTTGGAGAGTTGACAAACATGGTCTTGTTGACATAAATTATCGTCGTCGATATCAAGCTTATGAGCCGTTTGTTCTAGCAAACCAGGCTCAGCTAGTTTACTTTACCAGCTATCCAAAACGAGGAGCCGAAAGATCAGATTGGTGGGCAGTCTGTAAGACTAAAGCTCGGAATACCTTCGATGTCGACGAGATAGCTTATCAGGAAGACGAACTACCTCTTATTACAAATATTGTCGATGTGGACTCAACGGAAGTTCCTCATGACATGTTTCATCAATTGGAAGAGGTAGAAGTATCAGAAGAGGAAGAGAAAGTTGATAGAAGTGAAGAGAAAGAGGAAGAGGAATCGAAACAAGATGAATTTTCAGAAGAGGATTGAATATGTTTAATTTTCAGATGTAGTATGGTTTACTTTTATTTTTTTTCAGATGTAGTATGGTTTACTTTTGTTTTAGCGACATTAATAAGCGACGTTTTCAGATGTAGTATGGTTTACTTTTGTTTTTTAGATGTAGTATGGTTTACTTAGCGACGTTTTCAGATGTAGTATGGTATACTTTTTTTTCATATGTAGTATGGTATACTTCTGTATTTTTTCAGATATGGCTCGACGTGGATCCTTTGGTTCCGGTGCTGGTGGGAGTCGACGAGCCCGACAGTCTCCATCTACCACTCCTCCTACCGACTCCTCATCCCCCCGTACTCCAGTATACACTAGTGGTCTAGTCGCCGGCAGTGTCTCCATACCCGGCTCTAGCAGTTCGAGGCTAGGGCCTTCTTCTTCTACGCAGCCAGTACCGTCGAGTATTCCAGAGGTCGACCCCACTAGTGAGGAACAGGTCGACGCCGAGGCCCACGTCGAGGTCGAGGA
Source organism: Iris pallida (assembly GCA_029216955.1). Lineage (NCBI taxonomy): Eukaryota > Viridiplantae > Streptophyta > Magnoliopsida > Asparagales > Iridaceae > Iris > Iris pallida. Next base: position 6,332,058 of record JANAVB010015599.1, read on the forward strand.
CGATGGCGAGGCCCACGCCGAGGGCGAAGGCGAGGCCGAGGGGCAGGCTGCGGGGAGGGGCAGAGGGCGGGGCAGGGGCATGGTGCAGCTCCTATTTGAGACAGATCCTCCGTATCGCCCGGAAGGGGATCTGAGGTTGGAGATTTGGGCCTGTACTCGGATCAGGCGGTAAGTAAAATTATTACATTTAATTTGTTTAAATTTATTATAAACTTGTTTAATAAATTTTAATTTCCATTTTACAGGTATCATCCCTCCTCCGTACACCGGTCGCTAGGAACATTCCTGCGACAGAACTACGGGGGGCCCTGGATCAACTAGAGGGATGTCCCGGCCGACAAGAAGGCCTTCTGGTTTGAGCAGTTTTCGGTATGTAAAAGTTTATTTTCTTTTAACATTTAGTATGTTATGTTATAACTTACGTACTTCTATGATTTTTTCAGCGGACTTACTTCTTTCCTCCCCACCACGCCGTTGCTGTCGAGGCTATTTTTTCCAGCGTCGCCAGCAAGCTCATTAGGGACGCGATTCTCGACCAAAAGGATCGCGACTGCCGGGGAGAGCCTATTCAGGATTGGATCTCTGCCGCCGACTAGGCGGTAATGAAGAGGAGATTCATGAAGGAAGCCTACAAGGAGAAGTCCGCGAAGTCTAAAGAGCGCAACAAGCGGGTCACAGTGGTGTAGTGGATCACGGTCCATCATGGATTTCTTCACCCATATGGTACGTATCTCGCCGTATACCCATAATTAATACTTTATAGTAATATATTTCTTTCAACTTAACTGACAAATCATATAATAATTTTGTAACAGGTTGAATAGGGAGAAGACCCGAATATAGTGACCTTGTTCCTCGCCACGCACACGAAGGGGGAGCGGTTCGTAGACGACAAGGCCCGGGACACCTACGTAAGTTTTACTTAATGCTAGTTCATTAATATTAATTTTTAGTTACGTAGAAAATTCATATAGATGTTATTTCTAGGCCGAGTTTTAGAAGTTTTACTTAATGCTAGTTCATTAATATTAATTTTTAGCGACCATGTGAGAATTCATATAGATGTTATTTATAGGCCGACTTTTTGAGGCTTAGGGAGGCCGGGACGACACGGTCAGAGGGAGCTGGTGCTAGCACTTTCCAGTAGCCCCCGACCATACCACCTCAGTCAAATGATGAGCTGTGGATGAGGGCCGTTGGTGGCATGCATAGGGGTACGTACTATGGTACGAGCTCCTATGGTGCCTTTATTGCGTCACAGGCCTTTACGACCTCCACTAGTGTGCCCGGCCCCGCACAGACTGAGGTGTCGCTCCGCCACCAACAGAGTGTCGATGTGCAGATCGTAGCTCTGCGTGACGAGATACTGCAGATGATGGGGGGGGCCGCATACAGATGATTCTGTACTCATCTCACGCTTCGAGAGGCTTGAGGAGACTACTGAGGTGCTGCGACAGTTGGCCCGCACTACGCAGGAGGCTACACAGCGTTTGGTCGAGTAGATGCAGCAGTTCCAGGAGATGGCTACAGAACGACCGTTTGCTGGTATGCTGGAGCATCGTCTACATCCGACGGTGCACGGGAGGACGTGCTCATCCACCTGTTGTTACCGGAGGAGTATCAGACGATCCTGTCGTTACGACGACAGTCATCTGGTGGCGCTCCTCCTCCAGCTCCGGCTCCAGCACCTAGTCCAGCTCCAGCATCAGGTCCAGCTCCAGGCGTGCAGTAGTTTCTTTTTTGCATTTTTAGACTGTACTATATTTTTACTTTGTACGTATTTGGGGATATTTACTTTGTTCGTTGAGGATATTGACTTTGTACGTATTTGCGGATATTAACTGTGTTCGTTGAGGATATTATATATTGACTTTGTTCGTTGCAGATAGTATTTTTTTTTTATATTTTTTGTATATTTGGAATGTATTGTGCGTGCCGGTGTTGAGTGTTCCACCGAAGGGGTCGGCGAACCCAGGGATTGGATTCTGTATTTTGTAGTTTGTATTCTGTATTTTGGCTCAGGCTCCAGCTCTATTTGCATTCTAGAATCTGTTTTTTATATATTTTTTAACTTAGCGACGTTTTTAGCAATGTTACGCTTCGTCGGTAAATATTAGCGACGTTAATAAATGTCGCTAAAAGCGTCGCTAAATGCTAACGTGGCAACACGTGGCACCAAATCTGATGTCAGCACGTCGTCGCCAAAACGTCGCAAAAGTGTCGCTAAACGGCGACCAGACAATAACGTCGCCATTTGCGTCGCTAATTAACGTCAACGTTAAAACGTCGCAAATAACATCGCTAATTAGCGACGTTTATAACGTCGCTAAATAACGTCGTCATAGCGACATTTTGCGACGTTTTTTCGTTTAGCAACACGTTTTTTCCGTCTTTTCCAAAACGTCGCCCAAAACGTCGCTAATTTCACTTAGCGACATTTTCACCGAGATTAGCGACGTTTTGGAACATCACTAATCTAACAAATTTTTGTAGTGTGTTATGGTTTGGACTATTTACTTTTACTTGTGACTGTGTGATATATTTTATATTCAGTTTATATGGCATCTTTATATGTATCTTGTTACATCCCTATGAGGACCTTTGATTTCTCCAAGTGTGTGCTTTCATGACTTTTTGCAGGATTCCAACAAAGATCGTGATCTTCTCTCAATATCAAAGATGACATGCACTGTAATTCTCCAGTCCTAAAATACGTAGGACTAGGAACGTAGAGATGCTAGCCGTATAGTAAGTATACGTAAGCTGTAAATACAGTAAAACCACAGCTAACTAATCTTATCCACAAAATGAAAGAAATAAAGATATAATATAATAACCATGATTTGTTTTTATACAATATGTTGGGCGGAGACAAATCCACTACCAACTATTTAAAAAAAAATAGTACATGACATATGAAATGATTTAGCGAAGGTAGCAAGAAAGACCCAAGACACGTCATCTTCGAAAGAATGGAGAAGATTCACGACCACGACTAGAATACCTGCAGGAAGACAAGAACACACACCTGGAGAGATCACCAGGTCCTCAAAGGGACGTAACAAGATACATAATATCATGCCATAAAAGCTGAGTATAAACTGCTCAATAAATAAGTCAATTGAATTATAACATGGTCCAATATATACCATTGAATTAGCGTACCATCCCCCCAACCAAACAAGGACAGGAGATGGCACCCTAATTCACAATGACGTATCTTTCCATGCTATGAATCCAATATGGTATCTGGACCCCGACAAGGTCCAGTTCCTTCTCAACGGAGTAGTGAGCCACACCTAAAACCAAACAAGGACAAGATATGACAAACTAGTCCATGACAAGTTACTGTTCCAATCAATGATCAGATATAAGTACCCAAACCGAAAGTACTCATACCTAACGAATAAGGCAGCCTAACCAATCTAAATGAATGCAGTTTTAAGAACAATCCTCCAACGCATGGGCTCTGGCTAATATAGGATCAGCATGGCCCCCCCTTGGGGCACTAGAGGCCCAATAAATAAGAGCATGACGTTTCGTAGAACGTCAGTAGCCGTCAGTAAAATAAAGAGTCATCTCACACCGTATCTCCAGTGGAGTTTCCGGATCACAAAAGATAAGTGTATAGTAGCCCATACGCTAAGGAATTGTCCTCCCCACCCCATGCCTACTATGTTGTATCAAGAACACATAACCTCTACTAACCGCTAAGTCAAACTAATCATGCAACACTATTAGCGGTTAATCCTATCGCACGGATTATACGTACTAGTGGCCAGTCAGTCATGCATGTCCGAGTTCTATATGCGACTCGCAACTCCGTGGTAAAAATGTGTCAAGGCCTATGAATGCAACACACAAAGGGTAGTCCCTTAAATCTAAGTTCAATGTGCATAAAAATAGTTCATAGAAGGAAATAGAACTGAACAGTAAAATTCTATCTAATTATGCCATGTATCACAGTTTATTTTGCAGAAAATAAATAATAAGTAGATGCATGAAATATGAGCCAAAATAAATAGACAGCAAATGGTAAGGTATCTTGCCTAGTAGTGACTCCTGGCGTGGTGCGATGCTCATGGTGGCACAACATATGGCTTCGGTAATACAACTACGTAAGATGATCTCTGATGATGGCATGGACTGTTCCATCGGGTCAAGAACGGTCATATTAGTTAGGGTTGACATAACAAAGTACAGAATTGGTAAGAAAAGGAGAATAATGGGTTTGGTTATGGGTATGAGGATAACCAAAGAAAATTAGTTAAATAATATATATACAAATTTTTAGAAAACTATTTATAATAATTTGAAAACTATATTTACTAGTAAGAGAAAGTTGATAAAATTTGGAAATAGAAAAATAAATCGATTTTGGCTAAGTGCTAAGGTTTGAATAGATATGCTTATAGATAATAACTATACTTCATAAACGAAAATATTTTAAATCAATAATCAAAAATATTAATAACTCATTTGGGACAAAACTTTATCTTTGTCAAAAACATATATATTTTTATCTTTGTCAAAAACATATATATATATATATATATATATATATATATATATATATATATATATATATATATATATATGAATCTAGAAAAAAAAAATATATGAATCTAGAAAACTATTTATAATTATTGAAACTATGTTTTATTTATCCCAAAATATTTATAGGTAGTTATATGTAAAAAAAATCGTTTTTAGATCAAACACTATATTTTACTAAAATATTACATATAATTACTTCATATTATGATAATTTGGGACCCCACAATTATTAGTAAAAATATTCTTTTAGATATATACCACTCAAATTAAACTACCCTTTTATTAGTGAAATATTTTTATTTTGGGGGTAAATATATGAGATATAGGAAAAACAATTTTAGATAAAAACAATATTTCAATTTGGTAAGAATTACTACGGTAATATTTAAGATCAAATACCAGAAAAATAATAATATATTAGATTTTGAAATCCAATTTAAGTTTACATATATGGTCGAGCCGCAATGGATTATTATTATTTTACTATATAGTTTTAGAACTAGTAATGCCAATATTAGTAGTGAAAATACCAATAATAAAATAATAATCCTATTGATTAATCATATATGAAATATATACTAGTTTATATACTGGTATTATCTACTATACTTTGTAATAGAATAAATATCACTACTTTCATTGCATAATACTAATATATACTAATCAAGGGTCTGTAAAAGTTTACACAAATAAGTAACTACAAAATGAATATAATATAATACACAAAAGAAAGTAATCAGAAGATACAAATAGACAGCACATGCCTGCTGCTTTTGGTCAAATTTCCCTACATAATAAAACAAAATCTTTTGTACTGATGTGTTGTCTTTCTTCTTCTCGAGTACGAGAGAAGTGTAACCCCTCTTCCCAGAATTTTGATAATATATTTTATTTATTTATTTGAATTAAATGGTGATTTTAGAATTTTTATAAATAATTACTTAGTTAATTATTACGGTAGATGACTTTAGCTATGGTGGAGTTTTGGAGTACAAGATGACTAGAAATCTTGGCACGGATAGTGCAATAGTGTGCTTTGACTAGTGTATTAGCCCTGGTAGAGAAGGCCGATCCATAGTGATGTCCTAACTAGGAAAACCAGACCAAGTTGCTACTTAACCCTTATCGAAGATTTATTTATTTATTAATTATATTATTGAGTTTAGGGAACCCGATTATACCAAACTAGTCCAAATTGGACCCAAAACAAGCCCAAGCCCATGTAGTCATACGGTACGTCTAATGACATTCGTGTTGATGTAATTTGGTATGAGTGTGCTGCATTCCGTTTTAATGATTTAATGAATATTTCTAAGTATTCATAATTAAATATTATAAATATTATTATTAGTTGATATTCAACGACATTTGTATAAAATAGGTCCTTGTATATTTTGGGATTATTAGACTGTACAAAACGGTATATACACCATTATTAATTTATTAAATTTTATTATTATCATTATTAATATTATTATTATTATTATTATTATTATTATTATTATTATTGAGGTCATTATTATATAAAATTATTTACTATTATTGGTTATATTTATTTCGTTATCAAATAAATGTTATTATATATGTTCATATTTATATAAATAGGCTCTACACTAGGAATAGATGCTAGTGGGATTTATTTGAGTTTTATGGAGGTATATATATATATATATATATATATATATATATATATATATATATATATATATATATATATATATTTAGGCATATATATATACATCCCTATATAATCAAATATTTAAATCAAAATATTTGATTATATAGGCATGCAAATATATTCATAATTTATTAATGTATATATATATATATATATATATACATATATATATATATATATATATATATATATATATATATATATATATATATATATATATATGTGGAAAAAATATATATATATATATATATATATATGTATGTGGGTGTATATACATATACATATATATAACAGAGTAAATAAGAAAAACAAATGTATTGAAACCCAAGCAAAGCCCAGGCCATAGCTAAGCAAACCCGACCCCTGTACATGCACAGCCGAGAAAGAATATCATGTATATATGTATATATATATATAAAGTAATCGGGAGAGAAAAGGGGAGCAAACCCTAATCCCTCACCTATGCGCGCCCCCAGCCACCCTGGACGGCCACCCTAGACGTGCGTCGCCGCAGCCACGACGGTCGAACGGCAAGGCCGACGATCACAGCGCGTCAAACAGAACAACCGCAGCAATAGCCGCCTCGCGAGCTCGACTTCGTATGGCAATTTCTTGACGCACGATCAGTCATTCTTCGAGCCGTTGCTTCGGGTGTGTACACAACATATAGGACTATAAGTCTCTTTAATTAGTTTATTTTCATATGCCCTAGATTTTTCGAGAGGTCGACGTCAAACTGACGAAGAACTGCTCGAAAAACAGAACAGTTATAGGTTCAAACACCTGGTTTGGAAGGCAACTTTCTGTCAAGTGATCGACAGTTTTGAGGAACTAATTGAACAGATGTTTAGACAACCTAACCGTGAAGAAAACCTCATTATTAGTTTTATTTATCGTGGATTAGACAATAGTATAAATCGGATTAAAAATCATGAAAAACTTATTTTCGAAAAACTGAAAATTATGAAAAACTCTTCGATACGACGTACGTCCTGCCAATCCGGGAGACGTGGTCGCGAACTGAATGTATCGAAAGGTGCGTAATGGTTTCATGGACCTGTGGGCTTTGACGGAATTCAGATTGGTTGCGTGTGCGCGACGAATTTGATGCGTATCCGTCGAAATTTACCGTATCGGCCTCTGTGCAAATTTCTTAATTACTTTGTGCAGTTCGTCATATCGAGACAAAACTTACGCCAACAAGATCGTATCATTTTTCTGGTCCTATATGCCAAGTTTGGTCTGATTCGGAGACAGTTGACCGGATCGCCGTTTTGCGGGCCCCACGGTCCGATTCAACGGTCAATTTTGTACACGGCCTGCCGGAATCCAACTTTGGACATACGATTGGGTTCGTATTATCAAAACGAATCCGTAGACATGTAGTTTGACGACTTTAGAGACCATTGACTCTGGCATGCTTTTCGATGCAAAGCGAGTCCAATGGCGGATACCGTTTTGACCCGAAATTATCGTTTTGCTCCTGTGTCCAGAATTGGACTTAAGGACAAACGATTCTAGCTAATTTAACTATTATAAGAACGTTGTTAATGTCTATTTTACCATCTGGAGACTGTTGTACGAGTTTGACTTTTGTGGCACACTGAGGGGTTTGGATTATCGGTTTTACAAGCAAAGGACCCCAGGCAAGTACAGTTTATTATCTATTTTCAATATTAATTTTCACTATATTTTATTGATTGGCCATTGGTTATGTGATTTTATATTCTATTATAAACTGTGGAGTCAGAAATAAGATGTACCAAGGATGTGTGATCCGACCGTAGACATTGTTTATTTTCATGCAAGTAGACCTCGTAGACATTATTTATTTTCTGCAAGTAGACCTCGTAGACATTGTTTATTTTCTGCAAGTAGACCTCGTAGACATTGTTTATTTTCTACAAGTAGACCTCGTAGACATTGTTTATTCCTCGGCAAGTAGACCTCGTAGACCTCGCGGTGTAGTGTCCCAGACTGATCACATATCAAAGGTACTTCTAACAATTGGGAATGTATTTTAGTTATTTACTTGCTATTGATTTTTCGTCTTTTCTCACGTCTTTTTGTTGTTTATTTTTAAAACATATAATTGATGTCTAACCTCTGTTGTATTGTTATTTTCTTTTATTGAAACGCATTCAGTGAATTGTACTCGTTCCATTCCTGACTGGAAACCAATATTTTTTCAAGTTACCTGTGGCTTCACTTAGCATTGAAAGTTTCGGGTGTACTTGCAGACGAAACCTAGAGATTAGCTAGATAAATGAGTTGTAAACTTTTCAATATTTGTAAGAGTTTATATTTTTCTGCAAATGTAAAACTTGTGAATATTGTAAACTAAATTAATTTTATGAATGAGCATTATTTGTGATTTTGAGCATTGTGGCTATACAGCGTTCTACCGCCGACACTACGGCGTAGGGTGGCTTGGACACGCATCCGTATCCCGAAAAGCGGGTGCGGGGCGTGACAAGTTTTTGTGGTGGGCCATACAGGTTTATTTTCGCAAATTATGTAAACTCGTAATAGTAATTAAGTTAGTCGTACTATTACAAGCCTGGGACTAGAAAATGCTCATTCACAACTTAAGATTAAATTGATTTTAGAGAATGACTAGGACTAGGTGTCCCTTGTTCAAATTTATCGATAGGTAGTCTAGGCCATGCAATTTAGATGAGGAGTCATTAATTTTGATAGTTTGTCAGATATCCATAAGTACATTATTACCTCTTGATATGACGATATGATCCCATGTGGATAGATTATTCACTTGGTGAGACAGGGCTTCATAGAATTAAGGATCTAACCTTGATAAATTGTTAAATTCCTTCCGAATTGCCTATTTAGTTCCTATTTTGCCCTAAAAGATTATTATATTTTTATAATTTCTGATTATGCTATCCATATACGAACCTCGAGTTATTTTCGATTCAAAGTTTTTCCTCAATGGTTTGAATACACATGAATAGATACTAGAATGTTTGTATTTCTTTTGTCTTCAGTTATTTCCTCCATATACAATATTTTATTTTAAGGGTTGTGACTGATAGGACAAATACTTATGCTTTACTTCATAGTCAACTTGTTTGAATCTCTAGAAGCTCATGAATTTTTACGGATATAGTTAAAGGAATGTGGTGTGTTGTCGTAGGCACCCAAAAATAAAACCTTTACTCTTAAGATTATATATAGAAGTGAGAGTAAGGATCGATCCCACAGAGAGTAATTAGTATAATTTTATGCTATATGACAAGGATGGGGGATGAATAAAATGAAAGTCAATAAAAAAACAAGTAGAATATGAAAATAAATCAAAATAACACACGTTGGTCTAAGTCTACGTCTACCATTGGAATCTTGAAACTGATCATAGATGCAAACATATATTGATATGTATTATGAATATTCAACGTTGGAATTCTTTTCCTATCTTCTTTAGCCACAGTTAATTAGAAACAAGCGACCTAATTAACCTTAACTACTAAACAACCCCAGACAAGCGCTAAAGATTTAATCTAGTAGCGTATTAAACTCAATGAGATCGATGAAACAAAACAACACAAGCACAAGCGATTGCATTTAATTTAGTCGAATGGTTTCTTCCTAAGATTTAATAATACAAAGAAGTAATTTATTAAATCTGGTTGCTTCACAAATTAGAGGGATCGAACAATTCTGGATTCGATATCTAATTTAGAAGTAGATTATCAAGAATAATAAACTAGTATGCATCGTAGTAATTAAATAAGATAATCATGAAATATGTATAAGAAAATATTTGATACTCAAAGTACAAATCAAACATATAAACACAAATTAGATCTCACAAGTTTTTATTGATTCCAAGGCTTCCGTACACTTCGACCAACAAGACTTTAGCCGAACATGTTCATCAAAACTTCAAAAGAAAAGTTGGAGAAGAAGAGAAGAGTTGTGTTGTGTGGTGTGTTCTCTTGATTTCTACCCCCTTTTATACACCATAATTTAGTTGTTTCAAGCCCACAATATCTCCCCACATATTCTCTATAAGTTACAACTTCTCAAACCAAAAAAACTAAGTCATAAAAAAAAGGGAATAGTTATTTTGGTTCCTAATTCTGTTCATAGCATCTTTGACCGAACTTCAAGCCTAATTTCGTCCATGAGGTAGCCAGAATCTCGAAAATCACAAAATATGAAAGTTGTAGCCCTCTGTCTTAGCTTTCGGAATCATTTTGAAGGACCTCAATTTCACTTCAGATGAGAAAGTTATGCCCATTTTGGTAAAAGGTTTCAAAACTGTCCAGAATTGCTTTAGCTCCATTTTGCACATAGTGTCTCCAATTCATCCTACAGCAAAATATAAATATAATGAGTACTTTTAGTCATAAAATGAGCATAAAATGATGAACCTTAAGGGATAAAAATATAACATTTTATGTTCTCATCAGAATGTTAGTTAACTCATAATGGCAGGACAGCAACGCACTGTCGCCATTTATTTGAATTATGGAGACTATGGATTCACTACAGCCAGCAGCGCACTGGCAAGGCACGATCCTAGAGTTGAAATTAGTTTAAGAAAATATAGGTTATAGAATATTGCTAAAACTATAGCTAGTGGTCCTCTTTTGACCGTAGTTACCCTTAAGTCAATATTGGATAGGGTTAAGAAATGGTCGATTTTGTATCATATTGGAGTTATGAAGCCAACGGTTTACCACAGCCAGAGTATACGGGAGAGGCATAATTCTTGGTAAAATGACTTCAAACGTGATTACAAGTTTAGGATACTATAGAGGATAGGAAAATGCCATATATGTCCCATAGGATCCAAAGCCAATACTAGTGGAAGTTTTGTAAGTTGGGTAGCATGTCTCCCGACCTAGCATCCTGTGGTCCTTGTGATCTATTGACGAAGTAATCGACTGACACTAATAGGTTTATCTAAAATATAGGATTTAGAGGTCCATAACCCATTAGTTGACCAAGGTCTTATAAATAAGAAGATAGTAGGATGACCATATAATCAAGAACACCATGTAAGGTTTTGATTCTCACAAAACTCGAACTACTTGTGCCTCCTTTCAAAAATCTCACATACTTGTATTTTGACTATCTTGACCAATGCTGCTATTACAACCTAGTTTTGCAAGCTTACTCTTTTATCGAGCTTGATTCAAGATATATGTTTGTTGGGGACGCCTACTAACATATTGTCTAATCAGAATCGATGTATTACGGTCTGATCAACCGTAGTGCACTCGGTTCGCTCTCCCTCTGATTAACCTATGTGGATTGAGATGTAGATGTCTCTAGGATCTCATCCGCGACTGCATTGATAATTCCTCTTAAATTATACATTCGCCTTTGAATCACGTAATTGTATTCAATGACATCTTTCTTGAACTCTTTATTGTTTTGTCTTTCACTGATTTGGAAAGACGAAAGCTCGTAATTGGTAGATAGATACAGAGTATCCCCTATGGCTATGATAGTTGTATACACAAGTGTAGTTACCATCAGCCAGCCATGTGACTAGAACCTTGCCTTGAGTTATTCGTTCTCCTTTCGACCCCCAAACTGCTATTGGGACCTTCTAGCCATCTGAATTTGAGAATGATTAGGGTTTTATCCTTAGTAAAAATGCCAAACTAGGAGACTATCACTTCTCAAGAAACCAATTGTTGTGAGTCTCTAATTATTTGCTTGAAGTTTGCTTTAACTAGCAACCCTTAAGCCTTAACCCAACCTTTCCTCGACCAAGCCCACAGTTTAGACATGAGATGAGTAGACAAAGGTAAGGACAATCATTTACCATGACTATGGTAGACACTCATTCCGAGATTGGCTTCCAACAAATATTACCCTAGTTATGTAAATTTTATTATTAAGACCTAACTAATATTGGAACACCACAGTCGCTAACTGAGCCAATACCATAGCCTAAATACCCTGTCATATTATGATCTACCAGTTTCCAACAGCAATACCTGATCACTACAACTCTTGTGACAATAGTCTGGCAGGCTTGACACCAATAGAGATTCATGACTCAGTTGTTAGAAATATTTTCATAGGATGTGCCTTAGAGTTGGTTACCCCGTCGATAACTCTTGTATACTGTGGACGAGTAGATCATTCTGTTTTATCGACCATGTGTCATTGTACACACTCGTTTTCTATTTATTGATGAACGATCCTTGACTTGACTTATATCTACCATATCCCGTTACGCCGTGCCTTATTCTTTATTAACAAGAGTCGAGGTACAATACCCGGACATTGGAATTCTTCTAACCTCATTATTTCTAAAACCATGTCCTAGCTTCTAAGGTGAGCAGACTGTAAGCCTTTTAAAATTTTAGGATATGCGAGGATTACCGATCGATTAGAATAATTTCCATTAGGATGATAATTAGTGCCCCATGGACTTCCACTCTCCATGTAGATCATTTTGTGTCCCCGGCCGTGTCATTAATATTCGGAGCGTGATACTAGCTGTTACCTCCCAATAAATTTCATATACAAGACAAAGACGACTCAACCTTTATGTAGACATATCATGTCCCACTCAAACACGTCCCCTTATACTCTATTTTCGTGGTACGACTTTCAGATCAAAAGGACTAACTATAACCCTTACCATGATACCAGTATGCTTTCCGACTACAATTAGAGACTCAACCTCGACTCTATTCTTTCGACCCAATATGTGGTTGTGATTTACTCGAAACCCACTATGCACATGTCGCTAGTGTGCCACTCAATTGTATCTTCTCGTGCTACTTAAACACAAAAGTCATGGAAGGCGCATCTTCAAGGCTTACAAAACTCACTTAAACAATCCGACTGCTCCTCTAGTTCAACCACTTGGGTGAAAACCTATTCTAGGTTACCCTAACCTAGTAGAAATAGTTTTATCATTGGGATCTTGTCCAGTCCATATAGATAGAAATCCAAGGTTCATCCAACCAACGATTAATGTCCAATCAGGGAACCCATTAAGACCAGTAAAACCCATCCATGTATACCACCATATTTGGACTAAAACCGAACTATTTGAAATAGGTCCCTATACCTATTATGTAGTCTCCCCCTCTTAGAATGGGAAGTCATCCGTAACCCTTATTCCATCTACCTAGAAGTTGCGATACGATCTTATATTGCATTTATATCCCTTGCTTGTGCGTTTAAATAACCACGAAAAAGATCACAATCTTGATTTCTCAAATTCCGTTCTACTATGGAATCTTGTTTAGATTAAAATTTGAGAACGAAACTTCTGTATTGTACGGATTGCAGGCCCTCTGAGAAACGAAGGGTTCTTCGATTTAGCAAGTGACTAGAATAGAGTAGCCCAATCTAGCAAATAAGTCAATGGTTCATAGACTTTCTTTCTATCTGCATCATTCGATACTCTCTACCGCTCTTGAAAACTTCATATTTGCTCTCAATTATTCTTTCTTATCTTTCTGTCCTTCCTACTGCAGAGCGACGAATGGTCATGTTTATTAGAATTTGTCAATATTTTTTAGCTACTTGTATAATTTGTTGCTTGTTAAATTTTGGGTTGCTTGATAGATAGGAGAGGATTATAGATACCATATACAGTAGATAACCTATTGGTAGAAATTTTAGCAATTAGTTGGTAGATTATAAAGTTTTAGCAACATGAAATTGAGGAAGTAGTATGACCAAAGGTGGGTAGAAGTCCTCGGGGTTTCGTAGTTGCAAAAATGGCTAGGAGGAGGATATAAACTATTTTGAGGAATTAAAATTTTAGGAGATTAAGGTAATAGTAGATTTCTTTTTTGAAATAAGGATAGTTATGAATTAGAATTTCGAGAACGAAATTATTTTTAAGGTGGGTAGATTTGTAACCCCTCTTCCCGAAATTTTGATAATATTTTTTTTTTTTATTTATTATTGAATTAAATGGTGATATTTAGAATTTATAAAAAATTATTTAGTTAATTATTATGGTAGATGACTTTAGCCATGGTGGAGTTCTAGAGTGCAAGGTGACTAGAACTCTTGGCACGGATAGTACAATGGGTTTTTTTGACTAGTG